>JALRMF010000594.1:0-21514 GCA_026120015.1 Dendrostoma leiphaemia
TCTTAATAAAAACATAAAAAATCCCAACAAAAGAAATAATAAACAAAGGTACTTTACTTAAATTATACTTTTTAATAAAAGAAATATTAATAAAGTTAATAAAAGACTAAATATTTATATTAATCTTTACCTTAACTAATAATAACTTAGGCATTTAAATATAGGTTTTTATAGTTATTATTATAGCCACTAAAACTAATGTTTTAAATATCTCTTTAGCTAGATTATCCCCTTTATCCTAGATTATAAGGGCTTTTAGCCCTTATAATTGTTATTGGGTGCCTATAGTGCTATTTTTAAAAGTAATTTAATTAGCTTGCCCTTTTTTATTTAAGCAAGTATTAGCAAAATAATTTAGAAAGTTACAAATGTAGCATTAGGGTCTTTTATCTCAGCTGCTAAACAAATTTTTATCATTGCTATTTCCCTTAACGGTTTAATTTAATAAAAATTTCTTTTTATTAAGGTTAAATCTACCACAATAATTTCCACAGCCTTAACCACTATAATTACTGCGATTATTACAATTAATATAATTTTCTCTTAGGCCTTAACCCTAGCTTTTAAAACCTTAATTGTTTTTAGATTATAAAAAATTGTTAGAATTGTAGTATAATGCGTTTTTAGGTTGGTTAAAATCTTTAAAAGGCTTATTTCTCTTGCAATGTTTTAACGCCTTAGATAACGTATTGCCTAGGAGATTAGTTTTATATTATTTCTAAAGCTTTTTTAAAATAGCCTGCTAATAATTATTAGTAAGGTTGACTATTTTCTATTGCTTTATAAATATTTTCTAATTAGTATAAGTGTATATAAGCTTGCTTTTTAACTATAGTTAAAGTTTATAGAAAAAGGTTAAAGCTTGTTACTCGTTGGTTAAATATAGCTTTATAAAGAATTTTAAAGCTTTTAAAATCTTATAAAATCATTATAGTGTTTAGGCCTTATATTATTTAAATTTATTAATTTACTTAGATATTGCGAGTTTTTAATTCTTGCGATTCTTTTAAAATCTAAGAGAGTACTTCTATAGCTTATTTCAGTTGGACTTATATTAGCTACAAAGCTCTTTGTCTCTTTAAGCTTTGCCTTAGCAATAAGCATCTTATTAATATTAAGCAATTAGCTTAAAAGTATTGTAGGCGTAAATAGCTTTATTAGTTAAATTACCCAGCTTTCTTAGTGCTGCCTTTTAAGCTATTAAAACCTTAGACCTCTAAGTCTAATATTAGCCTGCGATGTAATTGGCAAAGAGTTTCTTAATAATAAAATTTAAATCTTTTGCTAAACTCTTATTTTTATCATTAAGTAAAGCTTAAATTATCTGCTTAAAGGTAGCAAATCTATTAGATAAAGGTTTGTTAAGTGTCTCCTTAGGCTATTATCCTAGGCATATGCTATTTAAGTTAAATAACTCCTTTTAGAGCGTTTATTGTTAAGTAGCCTAATATAAAAACCCTTTTTTATTAAAAGTGTTAATGCTTTGTTTTATTTATAGGGGCATTTTAGGTAGTGATAAAAAAAGATTTAAAACTATTAGATATAAAAGATCACTAAGCAAAATAACTACACTAGTTATAGAGGAAGAAAGGATTGATTGCTTAAGTATAGCTGCTGTATGAAACTAAATCTTAAAGAGAAAAAAGAAAATGCCAGCTTCTGTACAGCCTTGCCAGAGGGTCCTTATAAGGCCTCGGCAAACCCTAGCCCTGCACTTCACAACCAGACCTCTTTGGCCTTGGTCGTAACATGGGTAAAATTCCTATTCTTATATAAGAAACGGTGATTTGTGAGTTGGGGGGGGGGGGGTCTGTGACTAAGGTCCTCGACTTATTAATGCACTGCTATGCACCTGTCAACCACCAAGCCGAATGAAATTGACTTCTTTTCCACCTCAAGTTCCAGCATTGGCCATGGGATCTCCTAACAAAGGCAGACTTGGCAAAATGTGAATAAGGTCTCCTGCCTAACCTTATCTTATTGCTCATATAGCCTAGTGTGCTTACTGGTCTTATTTTAGCATACAGGTAGGATTTAATTTGTTGCTTCTGTGTGTGTGTCCTAATGAGCCCTGTACCAAGGTGAGGTGGACCTGATGCATGCTTTGTGGAGCGAAGTTGTATTGATTTGGGAAGAAGATTGCTCGTCTGTTTACATACACAGTTACGGTCCTCCAATAAGAAAGCGGCTTTGGATCACAATGCCGATTCGACTTGCGCTCTCAAGTTTGTCATTTCTCTGTGAGGTTTCTTTGATGGCCCTCATTTTACATTGTTCGGTTGACTACCTGTGTTTCAGAAGTCACACCGCTCCTGATTCGAGTGCCTAAGTCGGTAGACGGGCAAATACCTTCCAGCAAATGAGAGACAGGGACGGTTTCCTTTGACGATCACTTGCTTGATCAGGGTTATTCATTGACAGGTGCTAGTGCGTGGCATTGGGCGGTTCTTCGCCTCAAGAGAGTCATCATCGTTGATATCTTGCCGTGCGTTGGCTGAATCCGTCCTGGCGTTGAAGGGTGCGTCTGCCGTACAACCATAATGCACGTAAGCAACCTCCTAGCGATTGGCAGGCATGAGCTTCGTTCGATACGAGTGTGCGGCATCACAGCAGGAGGGGCCAAGAGACAGCATTTGAAATCAAACCGATTAGCAATTGCCGAGCACGGGTCGCAAAGTCTTGTGCGAGTAGCCTTGGGCCGAGGCGGCGCGCTAGCAGTCTCCCTGGTTCGGGCTTTTGCTTTAGATCAGCCTCTGACTCTTCAAGTAATTGGAACGGCACTAAGAAGGGACGTTGGTTGACGTAGGTCTATGTCCTGTCCCGAAGCTTCCCTTGTCTCCTAAGTCCGAATTTATCGTGTGAAATTTAACAGCGCGTTTCTTGAGCGTTGTTTGTTCCTGAGTCCTCATCTTGTTTGTCAACTCGGCGCCTCTCGAGTTCCCGTACAACTGCATTCGGCCTGTGCCTTCATCTTAACAAACGCAAAGCACTCTCGAAACTCGGATTTTCTTCACACCGCAGACCACTCCAGCTTCGATCAGGCTACTGGAATGCTTGCCCGTCATGTGGTCCAGCACTGTTGACGAGCGGGCTGACACCCATCAGAGGAACCAGTTACACAACAGTCAAGAACCGGGCGCCTCTGGGCTCCATCATGCGCACACAGCAGAGGAGGGACAAGATATCAGGTCCTCCGGATCCTCCGGGTCCTCCGATCAGCCCGGGACTTGGGGGGAGCGAGACGCTGGCCTTACCGACGGCCGTCTCGCGATGGGGGAATTTGAGGGGCTGCGAAAAGAACTCACCCAAGCCTCCAAGAAGCGGTCGAAAGATGGACGGTCCATCAGTCGAGCCACAAGCCGAGCCACCTTGGGAAAGACGGCTCGCAGGGCTGCCTCTCGCGCCACGATGAACGATGTCGAGTCACAGGCCGGCAGTACAGGCGCTCCAGATGACGACGACGACTTTGAGCTTGGCGATTTCATCCGTGAAGGTCATTTCGAGAAGCGCAAAGGAGCGGGATCTGCAAAGAAGGTCGGGGTTATATTCAAGAACCTCACCGTCGAAGGGGTCGGAGACACCGTCCAATTTGTGAAGACGTTACCTGACGCGGTCCTGGCGAGTTTTGGTCCCGATCTCTACCGTTTTCTGTCGAAATTCCTGCCATTCCTCAGATTCAATGGCGGACAACGACGCACGCTTCTTCAGGATTTCTCTGGTGTCGTACGTGACGGAGAGATGATGTTGGTCCTTGGACGTCCAGGATCAGGCTGTTCAACATTTCTGAAGGCGATCGCCAATGACAGAGACTCGTATGCCTCAGTCAAGGGAGAAGTGACGTATGGTGGCATTCCTGCCGAGAAGCAGAAAAAGATGTATCGTGGGGAGGTCAATTACAACCCCGAGGATGACGTCCATTTTGCAAATCTCAACGTCTGGCAAACATTCATCTTCGCCTTAACAACGAAAACCAAGAAGAAGGCGACTCAAAACATTCCCATCATCGCACAGGCACTCATGAAGATGTTCGGCATCACTCACACGAAATACACACCAGTAGGCGATGAGTACACTCGGGGTGTATCTGGTGGAGAAAGGAAGCGCGTCTCCATTGCGGAGACCCTGGCATCGAAGTCAACGGTTGTTTGCTGGGACAACTCGACGCGCGGACTGGACGCTTCCACAGCCCTCGATTATGCCAAGTCACTTAGGATTATGACGGACATTAGCGATCGGACGACGCTGGTGACTCTATACCAGGCAGGCGAGGGTATTTTCGACCTCATGGACAAGGTCCTGGTGATCGATTCTGGGAGGTGCATCTTCCAAGGGCCAGCCAACGAGGCTCGGCAATATTTCGCAGATCTTGGCTTCGAGGCTCCCGAGCGTCAGACGACTGCCGATTTCCTGACTGCCGTTACGGATCCCAAGGAACGAAGACTCAGACCCGGTTTCGAAGCTAGCGCACCAAAGACGCCGCAAGAACTTGAGCAAGCTTATAGAAAGTCGTCTTTCTATCAGCGCGTCCAAGAGGATATCAAGGCGTACGAACAGTATCTCAAGGAGACGGAGCACAGTGACGCAAAGGATTTCGAGTCAGCTGTGCGCGAGGGCAAGTCCAAGACAGTGCCTAAAAAGTCTCCCTACACGGTCAGCTTTGTTCGTCAAGTCCAGGCATGCGTCAAGAGAGAGATGTGGCTGCTCCTCGGAGACAGGACGACATTGTACACCAAGATCTTCATGTATGCTGACCCCTTCCCTGGGCCACACCCATGTCCCTGAAGTCTTAGCCGCTGACCATCATAGAATCGTGAGCAACGCGTTCATCGTAGGCTCTCTATTTTACGGTCAACCCCTGGACACCGACGGTGCTTTCACTAGAGGAGGCTCCTTGTTCTTCTCGCTCCTCTTCTTGGGCTGGTTGCAACTCACCGAGTTGATGAAAGCTGTCAGTGGCCGCTCGGTGGTCGCCCGGCACCGCGAGTACGCTTTCTACCGACCGAGCGCGGTGAGCGTCGCCAGAGTCGTCACGGATTTTCCAGTCGTCCTCACCCAGGTCTGCATATTCTGTGTGGTCATGTACTTCATGTGTAGTCTTGACGTCGTCGCCTCCAAATTCTGGATCTACCTGCTGTTCGTCTATACGATGACGCTCACCATGACGGCCCTCTACCGGATGTTTGCTGCGCTGTCACCGACCATCGACGACGCGGTCCGATTCTCTGGTATCGCACTGAATCTGCTCATCATTTATACCGGATATGTTATCCCGAAGACGCAGTTGCTGTCTGAATACATATGGTTCGGCTGGATATTTTACTTGAATCCGATTGCGTATGGGTTCGAAGCCGTCCTCACAAATGAGTTCTCGGACCGTATCATGGCCTGCTCGGAGTCAATGCTCGTCCCCCAGGGGCCCGGAGTCGATCCAAACTACCAAGGCTGTGTGATCCCGGGAGCAGCTGTCAACGGCCGTTCCGTCAGCGGCGCTGCGTACCTCGATACTCAATACACCTACACGCGGAGCCATCTGTGGCGCAACTTCGGCGTCCTGATAGCCTGGTCTGTGCTCTATATTCTCGTGACTGTCGTTGCTGTTGAATCCTTCAACTTTGCGCGAGGTGGCGGAGGAGCTTTGATTTTCAAGAAGACGAAGAAAGCGAAGAAGGCGGTGAAGAGTGCATCTTCTCCCACAGACGAGGAAAAGGCTGCCCCAAGCGGCGCGGGAATCTCCAGCGAGTCATCCAGCGGTGTTGTTGCCACTAACAGCCAAGAGGGTCGAGGTCAGGGCGGCGACGGCCTGGGACAGATCTCGGAGAGCGAGAGCATCTTCACCTGGCAGGATGTCGAATACAGCGTACCATACCAAGGGGGTCAGCGAAAGCTGCTCAACAGAGTCAGCGGATACGCGAAACCCGGCATCATGGTTGCTCTCATGGGCGCATCAGGTGCGGGAAAGACAACACTACTGAACACCCTCGCCCAGCGTCAACGAATCGGCGTCGTCTCCGGCGAGATGAAGGTGGACGGCAAGGAGCTCGGCCTCGAATTCCAGCGCGGGACAGGGTTCTGCGAGCAGATGGACCTTCATGACGGTACGGCAACCATCCGAGAAGCTCTCGAATTCTCTGCTCTTCTCCGCCAGGATCGCAACACACCGAGGGCGGAGAAGCTGGCATACGTTGACAATATCATCGATCTCCTCGAGCTCAGAGAGCTGCAGGATGCCATCATCTTCAGCCTGGGCGTCGAGCAGCGCAAGCGTCTGACGATCGGCGTTGAGCTCGCAGCCAAACCGCAATTGCTTCTTTTCCTGGACGAACCGACGTCTGGGCTGGACAGCCAAAGCGCATGGAGCATCGTCACTTTTCTGAAAAAGCTCGCTCGAGCGGGACAGGCGATTATTTGTACTATCCATCAGCCGTCCTCTGAGATCATACAGGTAAGTTGGTGCAAAGCTTTCCATTCTCGTTCCTGCTGCACGTGTGCCTGGAAAGAGAGGAGAGACTTTTCAGCTCAGGTGGTATTTGCGGGACTTTGGATGCAGAGCCGAGGGGGTTATGAGCCTTCGATGAGCGCAAATCCGCGATCGTTCGTTGCTTAACGGGCGAAGATCATTCTTGCGGGTCTGCGGAGTTGCAACATTCCGTTTCAAGTCGACTGATGTTTTTGTGTGCTCCAGGAATTCGATATGATCCTCGCCCTGAATCCGGGCGGCAACACATTCTATTTCGGCCCAGTCGGCGAGAACGGAAGTTCAGTGATCAAATATTTCGCCGACCGAGGCGTCCAGTGCCCTCCCAACAAGAATGTCGCAGAGTTCATCCTTGAGACGGCCGCCAAGAAGCCCAAAGGCTTAGACGGCAGACGGGTCGACTGGAACGTAGAATGGCGTAACAGTCAAGAAGCGCAGGACGTCCAGGAGCAGATCGAAGGACTCAAATTGACGCGTAGCAGGTCGACTACCGCCCACAAGAAGTCGCCAAACGAGACTGAGTTCGCTGCGCCGGCCTGGACGCAGACGTATGAGCTTATCAGGAGGACTTTCCGACAATATTGGCGCGACCGTACGTGCCCCTTGGTCCCTTCTCTGGTGCCTCATTGTCGTTCCAATGATCCACCCCACCGGGCAACATTATAGTAATGCGATCCACTGCTAACACACATCAGCTTCGTATCTGTATGGAAAGCTCTTCGTGTCAGTCATCATTGGGATATTCAACGGGTTCACTTTCTGGAAGTTGGGCAATTCAACCCAAGACATGCAGAATCGCATGTTCACCCTCTTTCTGATTCTGACCATCCCGCCAACAATCGTGAATGGTGTAGTACCCAAGTTCTACACCAATATGGCGCTGTGAGTCGGCTTGAGTAAGTATGGTCGCCTTTGTACATGCTAGCTGACACGCCGAACAGCTGGCAAGCTCGCGAATTCCCATCACGGATCTACGGGTGGTTCGCCTTCACCACCGCCCAAGTCGTATGCGAACTCCCCATGGCCACGGTTGGAGCCGTTGTGTACTGGGTACTGTGGTATTTCGCAACGGGCCTCCCTACAGACAGCGGGACAGCGGGGTACGTCTTCCTGATGACCTGGCTCTTCTTCCTCTTCATGAGTAGCTGGGGTCAGTGGATCTGCGCTTTCGCGCCCAGCTTCACGGTCATCTCGAATGTGTTGCCATTCTTCTTCGTCATGTTCTCGCTCTTGTAAGTTTTCCACCGGTAAATAGTCCTGGACTGCCTCGAGGATATAGAAAGAACATGAGACTGACCGGCAACAGCAACGGCGTCGTCCGTCCACAGTCCCAGCTGCCCGTCTTCTGGAAGTACTGGATGTAGGCACCCTTTTCTTACTGTTGCGGATTCCAAAGTTGCTTTGTGCTCCGTTCCCGCAAGCTAATAGTCTCCAGGTACTATGTAAATCCATCAACATACTGGATCGGAGGCGTGCTTTCTGCCACGCTCACGGGCATCCCGGTACGGTGTACAGCCGAAGAGACTGGGCATTTCGAACCGCCGCCGGGACAGACTTGCGGCAGCTATGCGGGTGCGTTCGCGCAGGGCGCCGGCGGCTATCTTGTCGACGAGGGGGCGACTTCGGACTGCCAGTATTGTCCGTATAGCGTTGGTGATCAGTACCTGGCGACATTGAACATCTCTCCCCATGACAAGTGGCCCTATTTCGGCATATTCCTTGCATTTTGCATCAGCAACTGGGCGTTGGTGTACTTCTTTATATACACGGTCCGTATTCGCGGGTTCAGCTTTGGATTTGGGATGCTGTTCGGTGGCCTGGGTAAATTGGTAGACAAGATGAAAAGCCTTGGGAGGAAGAAGTAGATGCTTTGTGCGGATAGACTGAATAGATGGAGCATGGAACTTTGGCTGGACAACACAATGGCAGCGGTCCATGAAGATGTGCTGTGGGATGAGTGAGAAAGTGCTGTGCATCGTGAGGCCGCCGTATTTGAACCAGATGCCTTCTTCTTGGCGCTTCAGCCTCCAACCTGTATTCAACCTGGGATTACAGGTCAGACACGCTTCGTGCACCACTGAGCAAAGGCGGCACTTGCTCTTGCGATCTCGCTGCCATGTGCAAACACCCATTGCAGGCTCCGTCGTCTTCCATCTTCAGTCTCGTGGAGACCAGAACCACTTGTCACAGCAGGTATGGCGCTGGCCAGGTCTACATAAGTCCATGAGGGCTGCCAGTTCACGTCTCATTTAATAACCCCGGTTGACCTAATGGCAGATCCGCGAGATGCAGATTCATCAACACCATGGACGGAAAACATTGAATGGAGGGCGAGATCGTTTTTCGGGGAAGGTGGCGGTTGATTCGAAAATTAGTCATGCAATCAAGACAGTTGATTTGCAAACAGCGATATCTCTCAGGGCTTTATCGATAAGGAAGCGCGCCCAAGGTCAACTAACTCCATGGGATTTTTCTCGTGACGACGTCAAGTTCTCTCCCAGCGCGTCGGAAATTCCACGTGCGTCCTCAAACATAATGCTGCGCTCATGCTCCTCCCGATTGCCGGCAAGAGTGCGCCCATCGAGCCTCTTCCGGCCCCAGAACATCCGCCCGTCCTTTCGTACCAGAACGCTCGCGACTGTCAAGCCGCCGCCTCGCGGCCGAGTATGCCGTCACCTGTTCCTATCGCTTGTCCTCCTCACATGGTTTACTGACGCATCTACCCTCAGGAGCCCACAGAGCTTAGCGATGTCACCACCCTCCCGAACGGCGTCCGGGTCGCGACTGAGGCTCTTCCAGACGCCTTCTCCGGCGTGGGGGTCTACATCGATGCCGGCTCGCGTTACGAGAACGACTACCTGCGCGGCTCAAGCCACATCATGGACCGGCTGGCCTTCAAGTCGACCAAGAATCACACGGCAGACGAGATATTAGAGCAGGTCGAGAAACTGGGCGGCAACGTCCAGTGCGCCTCCTCGCGAGAGTCCATGATGTATCAGGCCGCCACCTTCAACACCGCGATACCGACCGTGGTCGGCTTGCTCGCCGAGACGATACGAAACCCTCAGCTCAGCGAAGAGGAGGTGCAACAGCAGCTGCTGACCGCCGAGTACGAGATCACGGAGATATGGTCCAAGCCGGAACTGATATTACCGGAGCTCGTTCACACCGCGGCCTTCAAGGACAACGCCTTGGGACACCCATTGCTGTGCCCGAAAGACCGACTCGGCGCCATCGACAAAAATGTCATACAGTCTTATCGAGACGCCTTTTACAGGCCAGAGAGGATGGTGGTGGCTTTTGCGGGAGTGTCACATGAGCAGGCCATCAAGATGGCCGAGGAACACTTCGGCGACATGAAGGGCGCGGAATTGCCAGACGTCTCGGAAACCGCCTCGGACACATCAATAGAAAGCGACGCCTCGTTACAAAGCAGCGAGTCGGTAGCATCTTCGGTGTCCTCGCTGTCCTCGGCCTCCTCTTCACCAACACAACAATCAAACCTCCTCTCCAAGATCCCCTTTTTCAAGAATCTCTCCACCTCCGCACCACACAACGCCTCCGTCATCTCAACGCCATACATTCCCGTGTCCAGCGACGACTTGCACCGGCCAGCCCACTACACCGGCGGCTTCCTTTCCCTGCCCACGCAGCCGCCCTCGCCGAACCCCATGATGCCTGCCTTTACACACATCCACCTCGCCTTCGAGGGCCTCCCCATCTCCTCGGAAGACATCTACGCCCTCGCGACACTCCAGACGCTCCTCGGCGGCGGCGGCTCGTTCTCCGCCGGCGGACCGGGCAAGGGCATGTACTCGCGTCTGTACACCAACGTGCTCAACCAATTCGGCTGGGTCGAGAGCTGCATCGCCTTCAACCACAGCTACACGGACAGCGGCCTCTTCGGCATCGCCGCGAGCTGCTACCCGGGCAGGACGGCGCTCATGCTGGAGATCATGTGCCGCGAGCTGAGGGCGCTGACTCTCGACTCGGGGTACTCTGCGCTGGGGGAGGTCGAGGTCTCAAGGGCCAAGAACCAGCTCCGCTCCAGCCTGCTGATGAACCTCGAGAGCCGGATGGTCGAGCTGGAGGACCTGGGCAGACAGGTCCAGGTGCACGGCCGCAAGGTGCCCGTGCACGAGATGACGAGGAAGATCAGCGAGCTCACCATCAAGGACCTCCGGCGTGTGGCCAAGATGGTCGTCGGCGGCATGGTGAACAACAGCGGCCGGGGCAGCGGCGCCCCGACGGTCGTGCTGCAGGAGGCACAGGCCAATGGCGTGACGACGAATTCGATAACATGGGATGAGATCCAGGATCTGATTCACCGGTCGAAGCTGGGAAGGAGGGCATAGACATGTCGACATAATTCATGGATATAGCGCCTTCGCCAGGTAAAGACTTCGATCACCCGGGTTGTACGACGGCATCGAGACTAGAGAGGACATTTCACTGTAAAAGACTTCACTGTGTTGCAAGCTGAATAAATCTATCCTCCCACAGGCTTTTGCTTGGGTCGATGTATTGAATTCGACTACAATGTACTCTTATGCCTTCGGCTCACTTTTCTGATGGAATCGTCGGCCGGGTTCTGACTTGATTGCTTTGCGCCTTCATCGATACTGCCACACACCCTCACCCGTCAGTCGAAGAGCCTTTTTCGTGCATCTGCTCTGGAAAGGAAGACCGACCTTTTTGAACCCAATGAGTTCAGCCTGTTCCCGGAAAGCCTGGCGAGACATGTTCAGCCCGTACTTGCGAATGAGGCCAGACTTCTTCTTGTCTCCGGTGACACGGCTAAGGTGGAGGTTAGTCGTTGACTGCTCCAAAAGCACTTTGTCTTTGACCCCGAGAGAGTGCCCAAGACTTCCACTGAATAAAGCTTACCAGCCTCGGGAACCCTTCCCGTACGTGCGCGGTCGAGAGTGCCAGACGGTTTCGTGGGCCATGGCTAGAGATCTGGGGTCGACAGGTGCTAGTGTTACGAGTAGTGCAGGATGGTTTCTCTGGTCTTGTCGTCCTGGAGAGGTTCTCGAGGTGCCCGCTGGACAGTTTTATGTCTGCTGGTCCTATATGTGGTGGCCATCAAGGTGGTCGCTGGGTGGACACTAGTCATTGTGCAGCCATCAAGGTCCACGCATCCGGAGTTCTCGTACCGAGTTTACCACCCGACTTCACCAATGCGGATCCCAGACTAGACACTGGATCGTATGTTTCACTTGATCAATGAGTAGTATGGGGCCCTCGTAGATGGTTTGCCGCCTCTGATTGTGCAGCTCATCACTTCTTGAATACGGCTTGTCCCATCCTCTCAATCTCTCTGCCCTCCGAGGTGTTCCTCCCAACAGCATCCAACTGTCTCTGCCACGCCTCCGCGTCCTTGACCTTGACGGCCTCTTCCGCGGCCTTGACACGTAAGCCGCACTTCTCGTACATGGCGACCGCCTCATCCGGCTCCAGGTTGGTGCACTTGGGGATGAACACGGCTGCCAGACGTGGGTTACCTGCCTGTAGGGTGAGGTTGTAGAATGGCTGTTGAGAGTGTTAACAATCGGCGTGGGCAAACGGACATGGATCATTCTGTAGAAGCTTACCTCCCAGCCAATTGGGCTCTTCCTCTGCTTCGAGACCTCCTCGATCTCGTTCCAGTCACGTTTTGCGACCAGAGCTCGGAGCCTGCCGGGGAAAAATCAATACAACACACTCGCACATGTGGGAGAGCCAGTCGAGCTTACCGAATCCACCAAGCCACCTTTTCGGGCACCTTGAACTCACTCTGTAGCCTCTTGGCCCTCTTGTCATATCCCAGGCGGATCAACTTAAACATCGTCTCGTTGACGCTCAGTCCCGTAAAGCTGTCCGTCAAATCGCGATCGAAGGCCTCCTGCATCTTCAGCAAAGTCGCCGCCTCCTTCAGCGCGCCCAGCTCAAACGCGCTCTCTTTGCTATTGTCACTGAGAAGCTTCGCCGCGAGCGACATCTTGTCCGTCGCGGTGCGGCTGTCCGGCTGCGTGAGCGATTCGCGGATAAATACGGACGCGCCGTCGAGACGCCGGTCGTCTTGGTAGTATAGATCCTTCAGAAGGGTGCTGTCGCCCTCGCGAAGGGCAGAAGACTCGACGAGGGCGGTGGCGACGGGTCGTGTGTTGATGGTGCGGAAGAACGCCGCAAGGGGAAGCTTGCGGCGGAGGGTGTGCAGGACAAAGTAGACAAGGTCGGTGTCGCCGCTCTCAATTGCTTTGTCGAGGGCGACCTCGTCCTCTTCCATGCTGAGGAGGAGTGGGACCTGGCGGCCAGCTCTGGGCTCATGATTAAGCAGTTCCGTGGCCAGGCGGCCTCGACCCTCGTCATAGGCGGCTCGTGCGATAGATTCAAAGGATATGCCCGGTTTTCCAGAGAGCTTGTCCACGATGAGGCGGCAGACGGTCTCGTCATCCTCGGAGCCGGCTCTGACCTTGGCGGATGCCCAATGGACATATATTTTGTCTGAAGGCAGACGCAGGTATCCAGCTATCCGCAGAGCGAGGAGATACTCGTGGCGATTCAGCAGACGAGCAATGAGCCCTTCAGGCCCAAGACGTTGGTACTGATCGTACGAAAGCGGTATGCCGACTTCGTAGAAGCGGACTGCGTTCAAAACTCGGAGCGTCTCACACATTTCGACAAAGTCGTCGCTGTTGTAGATATCCAGCACTGACTTTCCGAATGACGCCGCCTTCAACAGCTGCTTCTGCCAGTGAACACTAAACTCATGACCAGCAGCATTGACACAGGTGTCCACTGCCTCAACTAGGTTCGACCGGATGAGCTGGATGTTGTCGTCGGCCTTGGGTGATTGTATCTCCAGCTGTGCAACAGCATCCAGCAAGATTGAGGCAGGCGATTCTGTGCCGAATCTGAAGACCTCATCCGTGACATCCGGGACCTTCTGCAGGAAATCGCAGACCTCATTTGTGATGATACGGACACCGTCATGATCTTGGATCATGTGTACCCGCCCATCATAGAAGAACTTCGCCGCCGATCCTCCTGGCCCCACAGCATGGACCTCGTCCTCCCATGCGATAACAACGGCATCGTTGCCGCACCACTGTAGATACTTCGGTGGAATCTTGGATCTGGACTCGTACTCGCTCAAACGTGTCTGAAAGTCACTTGTAATGACGTGGGCTCTGCCTGTGGCGGTGTACAAGGCGGCGAATTTTCCGTTCGGAGAAACACTGATGTGAGTGAACGGTCCTATATCCAGAAACTTGTCCTCCACATCGGTTGAGTCGACTAGATAGATAGTCTGGCCGATGCTGAGAAGCGCCTCGACTGAGCGCGAGAGGGTGAAGCTGGGTGGTATGATGGTCCATGAATGCACCGCACCACCCGGAGGTGAGGCCAAGGGTTTCGGCCGTGGCTCGTCGTAGGACGAGACTGATATCAGGGTATTATTCGAAAGCAATGCTACAAGACCACTGTCGTAAAATCTGCACATAGTCAGTACCGATGCGCCCACCTTCGACGTCTTAACCCACCTGCAAGACTGAACGCCAACCTCCTCTGCCCCATTGCCCAGAGAGAACTGGGTGAAATCGCCCTGCAAGTCGTAGTAACAGCGGACGATACCATCTTTGGTGACAACGAGCAATTTTTCGTCTTCCGACCAGCCAAGTCCCCTTATGGAGCCATGCTCCCAGGGGATAGTCTTGATAGGTTTTCCGGCGCAGCTGTAGATGTCTATGCTAGGCTTCGACGATTTTCCCGTGCGGTAGGCCAGTATCTTGGTCTCGTCACGGTAGAGCGCTATGTGATATCAGCTGTCTGTATTCTAGAAGATGGCAAGGCACACGATAGTTCTGTCGAGCACGAGGACCAGGAGCCAAATGAGGAGGCGGCCATCCGACCGCAGGGCATCTCAGAGCCTGGAGAAGACAACAGTGATGAACACACACCTATAGCCCCACCGTACGGAGCTCCAGCGACGAAGAAATTGTCCAGATCCAAATCCAGGTCGAAGACGGCCGTATAGAGCTGTGTCTTCCGATAAAATCGGTCGCCCACTTTCTCCCAGCCGGCGGTGGGATGCGTCGAATCCATCTTCGTTGGTCGTCAACTACCGACTCATCTTTGACCGGTTCGATTCACTCAACACAAGCGTTTTCTCCCGACTTTCGAAGCTCACAGCTGAACTCTCCAACGCTGCTCTTCGTGTGTGAGTATATGTAGGTGTACGCTCAACAAACAGTGAAGAGCTCTTGGGTATCGTGAACGTGTTTGAAGGTGGGTGAGGTCCCGTCATGGCTCACTGTCGCGGGCCCGGCGGGCCATCTCACTCAATACTGACTAGGTTCAGGGCCACAACCCCCAGCTCCTCTTGTTATCGATAACCCTCGGCCCCCGCTAGAACGAGGCCACCTCCACCCAAGCTCATGCCTGTCTCACCGGCAAGCAATCACACCTGGCCGCCAACCCACAGTTGAGTGCCACCCTGCAAGCCAGTAGAGCATGGATCCACCCGCCCCTCCAAGACATGAACCACCGTCATCATGCGGCTCCGACGTGGCCGACCAAGAAGAGTGGGAGATCATCTTTGCGCATTCCCACTCGCCTTCCCCTTCGCACAAACTCGGACTCAATCCACGATCGGAGGCGCAGGCGCAGAAAGGTTTCGAGGTTGCTGTCTTGTCGCCGTCGATGTCCATTTCCACTCCCTCTAGACGGAAACCGCAGAAACAAAAAGCAGACTCCATCATCATGCCCGGATGGAAGGATGACTACCTGTCCTCCATACTCGAGGCAGAACGGAACAACCCCGTCAACTTCGATCTCGTCGAGGCTTGTAAGTCTGTTTGAGATGGCACCCCGCCAGCTCTTCTAAAGCCTTCATGACCACTCACGGAAAACTTCCTCAAACAGGCTCCCACCTGAGCGACAAGGTCGCCCTCCTCGAAGCCGAAAAGGCCCAGGCCGCGCAAGAACCTACCACAACAGGCCCAGCAGCGCCCGACCCAGACGCGAACCTCGCCGCGGCAGCCACCTCCACCGACCCCCTCGTCCTCCGGCTCCGCGCCGACCTCGCGCACACCCTGCGGCAAAACACCAGCCTGACGACGCGGCTGCGCACGACGGCCGCGGAGCGCGACCGGCTCCTGTTGGCGGCCAAGTCGCACGGCAGGCAGGTCGCCGCGCTGACGGCCGAGCGCGACGCGCTGTCCCGGAGGGTCCGCGACCAGGCCGAGGAGCTGCGGGGCAAGAAGGACATGCTCGGCAAGATGCAGGACGAGGTGCTGGCCCTGGAGATGCAGCTGAACGTCGCCGAGCAGCAAAAGACCAAGATCGCGGCCGAGAACAAGAACCTGATCGACCGGTGGATGATGAGGATGGAGTCGGAGGCTCGGGAGATGAACCTGAGGAACGAGCGGGGTGCGTAGGCTCCCGTGATCAGCCAAAGAGGCCAAGCGCGAGGAAACGCGTACGACGACGGTTTGAACGATCATATGATACCCCCCCCCTTAAGTTTGGCACTTGTTTTTTGGAGGAGAGTCACCGGAAATGGAACGACAAGTGGATGAGGAAATATTCAATGTCTATTGAAGAGCAATGTCAAGACAGGCTGTCTGTGCTTTTCTATGTTGATATGCTATGCTCGCTATCGACGCTTTCCCAAGGTGTGTACCGTCACTGATGCATATCTGCTTCTATCCTTCTCTTTGACACTGCCCCTTCAACTGATACTCCAACGCTGACAATCCAAAGCCCGAATCCGCGCACCCAATGCCATAAGAACACGGAAACCACAGCCAAACCAACCGGCCATGTTTGCCAACAATGCTCGCACATATGCCGTGCATGTACACCAAATTAATAGTTGTACAAAATGGAACTGCTTTCTCTTCAACAAGAAGGCACGAGTAACCCGGACGCGCGCCGTCCTATCATCCCTGCCCTCCCTCGATCTTGGTGGTGATATGGTAGTCTCCGGTCGAATCTGTCCAGCTGACGCCATTTTCAGGCCAGCGGCAATACTCTGGCTCCGACAAGATACTCGCCGCGATGTCGTTCTCATTGTACTTGGACGAGGTGGTGAACTTCTTAAGCGAGACGATCTTGCAACCCTTCTTCAGGTCCAAGAACATGATCTTGAGCCTCTCGTTCAGCTCGGGGGTGAACGCCTGGTTGTTTGCGAGCAGCACATCTGCCCTCGTCACCACCTCGCGGATGTCGGGGTTGTTGAGGAAGTCGTCCTTGAGGATGCGGACCTTGCCCGGCTGGATCCCCCACAGCTTGCAGCGTGCCTCGAATTCCCGGCGCTGCTCTTTGGCCAGTTTCGATGCGTCGTCCATAACTTCGCACCCCCAGCTCTCGCAGCCGATCTGCAGCGCCGCTTGCAAGACCACGTTGCCGACGCCCGAGCCGAGATCGACAAAAACTTGCTTGGATTTCATGTCGAGATCCGTACACAGGACTTTGGTGACGAAGTTGTGCTTCATCTCTCCGTAGATATTGTCCGTGCCGTTCGTATACCTTCGGAGGCGGTCAACGTTCGGGGTCACCACGCGATCATAGACTTGCTGGAGGATGTGCGTAACAAGATCTTCAGACAAGACATGTTGCTTATCGATAGCTTCTATGATGGCGCCGGTCTTGAGTTGTTCAAGGACGATCTCGTTGTACCTGTCGACGGCCTCTCTGAAGGCGTCGATGTCCAGAATCCTGTCGTTTGAGTTTCGCTCCAATCCACGAACGACGGTAGCCAGCTTTTCTTTGGCATCCTTGTCGGTAATATACGTCTCCTTGACATTTTTGACCACCTTGATAATGTCTTTGGTGACGTCGAGTTTATCGCGCTGATTTACAAGCTCGAATCTGGTGCCAGGGCGTTAGTGTTACCCGCTCCGTGCCGCAAAAAGTCGTCCGATATGGTCGCCGAAGGGGGGAAGAGTCCACCAACCTTTCTCTCGTCAGCGAGCCGGGATATTGCAACTCAATAGCAATATCCTCGTCGCTCGCACTTGGAAACAATCTTGCATCGCCTAGCTTGAGCGACACCACATCCGCGGCGTGGACAAACTTCAGCGGCTGCCCGGGGCTGACGTTCTCATACCCGTTCCCCGCGAGCTCCGTCAGCGCGGTGTTCCGCAGCCTCCGATCGGGATCCGCGCGCCCGACGTGTCGCCGCCTCTTAAGCCTGCTCTCCCAGTCGTGATCGTCCTCGTCCTCCTCGTCCGACGAGGCCCCGAAGGCCACGCGCGTCTCGCTGTCCGTGGTGGGGGAGCGCCCCGCGCGCTTGCGGCTGGCGGACGGCGGCGCGAGGTGGCTGCCGCTCTTGATGTCGGCGGACGAGGAGCGCGAGGCGACGGCCGGGCTGTTGCTGGCGCGCGCGGGGCCCGAGAGCGTGCGCTTGAGGCCCGCGGGGGTCGGTCGCGAGGAGGGGGTCTTGCTCGTGGTGCGCGAGGAGGAGGAGGAGGCGGTGCCGTTCACGGTCGTGCGTGGTTTGCTACCGGAGCTGCTCGGCGCGGGTGTGTCGACGGCGACGGTGCGGACTTTGACTTTGGGTTTGGGCAGAGTCTTGGGCACGAACTGTCGCTGTTTTGAAAACATTGTTTTGGGCTGCTTTCTTTTCGCTCTCCTCGGCGGCAGGCTTGCGGGCTTGGGGCGCAGGTTTGTCAGATCGGACCAGAGAGCCCCGAACGAAAGGCGCTGGTGAGTGGAACGAGTCTTGGTGGCGTGATAAAAAGGAAAGTATGCGGGACTGGAACGCGGAAAGATTGTGCTGAGACGGCGTCCTAGGAGCAAGTGATAGTGATGTATAATCTAGTACTGCGTCCTGAATAGGTTTGAGTAACGACGGTGGTAGCAAAGCAATGCAGACTTGTAATGCGCTGACGAGAATGCTGTCTGACAATGCAGAAAGAAGATGGGTTAGGGTGTTTTTGGCGCGGCTGGTGGGGTGAATAGGAAAGACTGCAGGTGTACCCCGTAAGGTGTGCAGGCAGGCTGGCAGGTGGGAGGCGCAAATTCAATTTCAGCCCGCCACAGCATTGGAGGAGAGGGACCAGGCACTAAATCTGAATGGGTGGCCTACCGGTACAAGGCAACTTGCAGCGACGGATGGCAAGCCCGAGGGCCGAGACGCCGTGTGGACCGTGGTCCTTGGCCGGTATGGTGCGCGCAAGGTCGAACGTTGGACATGGCTCTGCACCTGAGCCCCTGCAGGGACCCCAAGTGCTCACAAAGTTTAGTTGACCCACCAGCACCTGCACCAAAGACCCGCACAGACAGTACCCAGCAGGTCGGGTCAGGCTGGAATGGGCTCGGTCAAGTCGATGGCTGTAAGGCTGCACTAGCCAAAGCCCATCCAAGTCCTCCCTCACTAGAGAGACGTGAGGAGAAACCCACCATGTCCAGCATCCCACACCCTCCTGGGGATGCAAGATACCGGCGCAGGTTGGGACGAAAGGTACGGCACCTTTGGGTAATTTTGTTCTCAGTCAAAAAAGAGTGACTATTAGAATTTGGACGTGTCAAAATATACCAAGCCCATATATACATACATTCATACATGGACGTTGCGCTGTGGTCAAGATGGAATGCGCAATCCACAACGTCAACTGGAAGAACCTTATATCGTCGAGCTGGTCGTGTGAGTGCAGATACTGGACGGCAGCTTCACCATTGTTGGCGAGCCGGCTGCTCAGAAACTCTTGCATGGAAAGACTGTAAATTAGCTGTGAAGCAAGCTCGAAACCGACGCCTGAGTTGGCTCTTTGGGCTTGTTGGGGGGGGGGGGGATGGTGATGACGACCCAAGCAACGACGACACAAACTACAGCACAACTCACCACCGGCATGAGGACCATGGCCATCTCATATATCGATGCAATTGTGTCAGCCTCAGTGCTGGGACGGGATGTAAACTGCGTTATCGAAGAGTAAACGTGTATGGCGTAGAACTCAGCAGTCTGTTGGGACACCGGCTAGCTAATTTTGTGTATAGTACTGACATCGTGCTTCCAATTGCACATGCTCCTGCTCTGCCAACACCTTCGGAGCTTCAAGCCCCACCAACGGTCATGATGAAGTAGCAGGCTGGCAACGAGACCGAGATGCCGAAACAGCCAGCTAGCTACACTGGTTTGTCGTTTTCCTTGTCCTTCTTGGACTTGGCTATGGTTGAGATGATAGCCTCGTGCCTCTCGATCACGGCCGCCACCGCAGTCTTGAGGTTGTTGCTCTGTTCCTGAATCTCGGGATCGTTCACGATGGCGGCCGCGTTGGGGTCGTTGGGCACCACCCGGGCCAGCGCAAAGTAGAGCTTCTGGTCGATAAGCTTGCCGATTTCCTCCAGGACTTCCTTTTCACGGGCCTCCATGAGACCTGGCGTCAAGCCCTGGTCGTGTGCCTTGAACGACATGGTCGTGATTCCTTCTCAGGGTGACTTGTGGTTGGGAGTGGAAGGATGGTTGCTCTGGGCTGGCGGTGTCGAGTGACAATACTGGTATAGTATAGTGTGTCACACAAGGTGGAGTCATGAAATCGAGAGCTGTTGCAAAAAGAGGGACCGCTTGTTCGTCAGACTAAGTGAGGGCTGATGTGACAAGGGCGAACGACGTTTGGAACATCATCCAGGTGACGTCAAGTAACCCTGAGTTTCCAACCCCCTAACCCTGGGACAGCTTCAATGTTTGTAGACCATGACCCATGGACTGGACCGTGAGCTTGTAAGGAGCTGACTATAATAGCATACCTACATAGGTAGTCTCTCTCCGCGTGCAATTTGTTTGAGAGCACAGTCGCCTCTTTTGTGGAATGTGTGGAAACGGAATGGAGATCATGACTACTGCCAGTGTCAACGTCAACTGGCCCAAACACACCCAGCCGTATATTAGGGTTGCTTTGGCATTGGTAATGTCCATTTCACGGGCGGGCCTCGCGTAAGTACTTGATGTACTTTATTGTGACTGTGATAGTGACTGCCCAGGTGCGTTGGGGGCGCCATTTGGTGACACATTCTTTGGTCGTACTGACACTTTGCTTGACCAAGTACATTTTGACCGAAAGCATACAGAAACTTATGTCTGTCTAGGTACTACACTTGACGTCCTTGACACGAGTGGACACACCCCCGGCGCCGGGCGTTCATTTCTAAACCCAGCCGGTTTGATGTCGCCTTAAACTAGTTGCGACACCCGACCGTCTGAATAAGTACATACCTAGCCCGTTCTTACGTCTTTCCTGTGCGGCGGCTTATCGCTGACCAAGGTGCAATTTTCATCTTGCTTACATACGGGGGACTGTTGTTTAGTTCGCGTGTCTCTCTTTTCAATTTCGTACTTTCTTCAACTCATTTGACACTATGAAGCCGATCTACAAGCTTTCCAGACACTGTTCTGAGCAGACACGCAGCAGACATGTCTTCCAGTGAAAAATGGATCATGACTAGGAACATCTTTCAATACCACCATTGCTGTGTTGTATTCCTTGGCACACCGTTCCAAGACACCTGCTAAATGGGTAGTTGGAAACCAGGTGCAGATGTACAGAATATACCTACCTACATATAGGTACTACAGAGAATAGCAGCCAAAAATTTAGAAACTCATTCAATGCAGCCATTTCGAGTTTTCCATTCCCTCTCCAATCGCTTCCTTTGCGCTTCGACCTGGGCCACGGCCATGTTCTCCACGCCGCGGTGGCCGCTGGCATTGTATCACTGTGCTGATTGAGAGTCTGGGAAGCTTGTACATAAAATAGCTACCTAGGTAGGCAGATGCTTACTTTTTTTTTTCTCCTTCAGGCCCTGGGCGAGTACCAGTAAGCGGGGCCAAGAAAGCCTATAATATAGGATTTCATCAAATAGTACTCAGGAGCCTAAAGGTATATCTAAGGGACTTGCAGAGACGATGAATCCAGTAGTTTAAGTAAAATGAGGGTCACTAGTCCATGCTAATGTAAACTCAAACGCCTCTTGGGGGGGGGGGGGGGGGGGGGGGGGGGGGGGGGGGGGGGGGGGTGGGGGGGGGGGGGGGGGGGGGGGGGGGGGGGGGGGGGG
>JALRMF010000595.1:0-21437 GCA_026120015.1 Dendrostoma leiphaemia
TAATTTAACTAAGCACTTATATAAAGAATATAAGTTTATATAAACAATTAAAAGTATTATAAAAAGGCTAAGTTTATTAGTTATTAAGCAAAGCATTGTTTTTATTAAGAGATTAATATTAAAAGCATTAATAGTTTTATAAATCTCTAACGCTAAAAAGCTTTAAGTAACCCTTTTACACTTAGTAAAACTTTAATATATAAGGTTTTTTATTAATATAAATTAACTATTAGTATTAGTTTTATTTTTAATTGCTAAAATAAACTTAATTTAAAAGCTTAAATTTTTATTGCTAGTTAAAAAGCCGTTAATAAATGCAAAAAGCTTAGCTATTGCTAAATTAAAAGAGATATATTATAGCTCTTTTAATAGGTTATTAAGTTACCACTATAAGCAACTGTTAAGCTTTATATAGTTGCTTTTATCAAAGTTTTAAATTTAGGCAGTAATAAATAAGTTGAAAAAAGCTTTTAGTTAGCAAATTAAAGCAATATAAGCATTATAAGCATATTGCTTTATATATTATTAAGCTTAGTTAGCTAACTTAAAATTAATAAAAATAATCTTAGTGCCTTAACCTTTTTACTTTACGTTTAGCTTAGCTTTATTTATTATTAATATAGCGCTATTAAAATCTAAAGTAGTATTAAGGAAAAGGAAGGTTTTAGGCTTAGCCTTAAACTAAGCTTTTTGCAACTTTTAGTTTTTTAATGCTAAAAAGGCTAACATAGCTAAGATAAAAGTATTGTTAGTTTGTATACTAATAAGGCTAAAAGTCTCTAGAGATTTATTAATAATTAAAAGGCACAGGTTATAAATTAAGGTTAATATATTAAGCTTTTTTTAATAATAGCCCTAGTATATAATAAACTAGTAAACGCCTACTTTAGCAATGTTATAAAGTAACTTAATTACCTTAATAATAATATTCTAAAGATATTTAATTTATAAAGCAGTTAAAATAATAGCTAATATAATATATATAAATTTAGTCTATAATTATAAGTATGCCTAGGTAATATTACATAATAATAGCATTATACCGCCTTATAACAATAACGGCGCAAAGGCTAAAATTAACCGCTAGCTAGCATATTAAATTATAGAAAACTGCGTTAAAATAAACGCTTTTTTTTTGTTATTATAGCCTTATATAACTAAGTATAACTTTTTATAAAGCTTAGTAATTTTATCCTTAACTTTTTATACTATATAAGCTTTAAAAATATAGTAGCTATTATGCTTAGCCTTGCTATAGCGTTTAAAGCTAAAAACGCTATAGCTAATAAAATTATCTACCTCTTAAGCGTTAAACGCTTTAAATAGCTTGCCTAAGGTTATTATAATACTATTATTTTTTAATTTAACAGCAAAGTTATAATTATCTTTTTTTTTCCTTATTAAAAAGGCGCTAGCTAGCTTATTCTTTAAGCTAAAAGGTTGTTTTTTTCGCTTAGGCTTTGTAGTAATTATAATTATATTGCTAACGGCACTAATAGCATTAGCAATATTATTAAAAGGCTAGTAATCTTTATTGTTAATTGCTAAAGAAAAAAAAAAAGCGTTAGTATTAAGGTTGTAATAGGTAGTTGCTAGGGAAAAAAAAGAAACAAAGGTATTAGGGTTATAATAATAGGGTTAAAGAATAGTTAATCTAAAGATAGCGAGCTTGTTAGGCATCTTAAAGGTAATATTATAACTATTAACGGCTGCAATCTTATAAAGCCCTTGCTAGCTATTTTCCTTTTGCTAAACTTATACTTTATTTTAAAATAAAAGCTTAAGCATATTTATAATAAATGATTTATTCTAAGTATTAAGGGCGCCCTTTACTTAGCGCTTAGCTACTGCTTTGCGTAATATTTTTATAGCCTTTTATACTGCCTTAGCTTTCTTAATAATTAATAGTAATAAGGCTAAATTAGTTGTTATATAAAAGTATGCACTAAAAATAAAAAGGATAGAAACGAGCCTATAGGGTTTAATAGTATTATTAATAGCCTTAAGGGCTATTTGCAAAATTGCTTTATTAAACGTTATATTATAAAGCTTATTGTATAAAATATTAAAGGCTTGTTAAAGTAAAATGTAATATTGTTTTAGCTTGCTAATTAACTAATAAGCTTTAATAAAAACTTATTTATACGTAATTCCTATTAGCTTAGCTTTTAATCTAAACTTTATAAAAGCAAAATTAGTGCTAGCGTTATATATAATTATATTAAGAGGTTTTTAATAAGTATTAATCTATAATACGCGTAGGGCTTTCTAAGTATCTTTAGCTAATAAAAATAAAAAAAAATAGCTGCTATAGAAAACTATTAAAGAGTTTAAAACGTAAAGAATAGAGCGACTTTTAAGATATATAACATTTGTAAAAATCTTATAATTAAACTTGCAGTTGTTTTTTAAAGTAAACTTAAAGCGTTAGAAGGCATTGCTATATAATTAGCAATAGTAATAAAACTTTTTAATCAACTATAGTATATTTTTATTAATGTTATTATAACCAGCCTTTTTAAGCAGCTGGTAAAGTTAATATATCGCTAAGTAGCCAAAGCAATAATAAAGGCATTATAGCTCCATTTCTATAAAAAAAACGCCTGCTTATTCCTCCTTATTTAAAAAAAACTATAAGGAACCCTATTTGCATATAATAAAGATAATTTTATTATTATAAATAAGTTAGTTTGTTAGATTGTTAAATTAAACGCATAAGTAGTTTATATTTGCAAAGTAAAGTAAAAAGAGCATTAAAGCATTTAATATATAAAAGTTAATGCGCCTAATTAGAGTATTAATAGCGATAATTTTAATTAAGTTTGCTACTAATCCTTTGCTAAATTTAATTAAGGCTTATTTTGCTATTAACTTATTAAGCTTAATAAAAGAATTCTTTTATTATAAGGTAAGAAATTGCTCTTTTCTAGCTATAAATACCCTTATAACACCTATATTAGGTAATATGCTTTAAAATTGTAACTAAATATAGTAGTCTTTAATAAGAAATTATATAGCGTTTATATTAAAGCTATTAGCAAAATAAACGTTATTGCTAGTAAAGCAGTATAGAAAGCTTTAGTTTGTAAGTTAAGTAAAAGCTTTAATCTTCTCTTTATAATCCTCGTTATCGTTATTAACCTTGTTTTTTAGCTATATTTAGTCTGCTTTATTACTTTTATAACTTGCTAAGTATGTTTTAAAGCTATTAGGGTTGTTATTATTAAACTAGCAATTAGCAACAAACTAATTATATAATTAATCGCATTCCTCTTAGGAGTATTTTATTAACTAACAATCTTCTTTGCTATACATATAGCACTTTTTCTTTTAAAGTATACGCCGCTAAAAAGGGCAGTTATTATAGTGGTTGCTATTATAGCCTTAGAAGCTATTATGCAAATAAAAGCCGCTATAAAAGCTGTTATAAAAGCCTTTATCTCTGCTATAGTTATTGCTATAATAGCGGTTTAAATAATATTAATTATTTACTTCGTTAGCAGTTAGTTGCTATTATAGACTATAAGCAAGGTAAATCTTAATTAAAGAGCATAAGTTAGAAAATAGCTTTTTGCAAATAATAATAAGCTTAAAAAAACATATTTAAGTTTATATACTCTATAATAAGCTTTAATTATTATAGTTTTAAATGTTTATTTGCTTATGTAATCTAGTCTCAAAGTATATTAGCATAATTATAGCTTATTAAGCAAGATTTTAAAAACTTTATAAAGGTTTTTTCCTTTATTTTACTGCTTAATCTTATTAAAAGTTATTAAAGTTTAGTTTATATAATAGTAAAAATAATTAACTTTTATATTAAAATGCTATTTAATCTTAATATAAGCTTTTGCAAATATATTAAAATAAGTAATATAGCTTTTATAAAATAATTAAACGCAGCTGGTTAAAATCTTTAAAAAAAATAGCGTAAAACTAGCTAAGCTTAATTTAAGCATGCTAGCAAAAACTAAAAAAGATCTTAAGCTTATTATCTAGTAAATTATATAGCTTGCTTATATACTTTTAATCTAAGCTATATATCTTTGTAAAGCTAATTAAAGTTTAAATATTAATATAGTTATTTAGGTACTTAAGTAAAAGAAAGGTCTTGTATAAGTTATACTGCTAAGGATTATAATAGTATATAAGCGGTTTTAGTGCCGGGAATAAAGTGTTATATAATATATATAAACAATTAAAAGGCAATAATCGCAGTTTTATTATATAGTTTATTAAAATTAACGCAGAGAGGGCTTATTCTAAAGGCAATCTCAAGGGGTCTTATTGCAAGTATAACTAAAAAAGCACCCTTAAAGGGTTTAATTACGGGCATTATATAATCTATTATACGTATAATAAAGATAGCAATTATAAGGGGTTTTATTATAATTATAACAAAGGCAATAGTAGCAAAGGGCTTTATTACAGGCTACTCTCTAAAGCTTCTTTAACTTAAAAGTATGCTAAAGGTTTTTTAACAGTCTATTATATACCATTTAGTTATTTTTACTAAGGTTTCTTTTAACAAATCTAAGGCTTTTACTAAAGCACTTTCTTTTATTATAAAGGTTAAAAAGGTTTTAATAACAAAATGCCTTGCTGCCGTTTATAAGCACATAACCTTAGGTTAAGTTTTAGATTTTAAAGCTTAACTAAATTTTACTTAAAGAGTTTTTTATAAGCAGCAAAAGCTACTAAATATAATCTAATAAAAGCATTATTTCGCTTAATATAAACCCTATTTTAATAAAAAACTTGCTTAAAGTTACAGCATAAGTTAAAAAGAACAGCGTTAAACATATCAGCGATCTACCCACTAAAATCCTTATAAAAGTAATAAAAAAAGTCATTATTATACCACTTAAAATAAGTAGCAATTACCCTAGCAACTGCTATATTTAAGTATATTTAACTAACGCTTAGCTATACTTTTTTATATTAAAAGCAAGCATTAAATAAGGGTTATATTGCCTAAAAGATATTAATTCCTGCTAAAAAGTCACTTAATACTAAAATAGGCTGCTAAGCATTGTAAACCTAGTTAAATACTAGGGTTTTTATCTCTTTAACTAAAGGGTTATTTAAACTGCTAAGATTAGCTATACTAGTTTAATTTAGGTTGCTTAATCTAAGAGATAAAGATTTTTAGGATAAATATAATATAGTAATAAAATGCAAGGGGTAAAAAGCAAAAAGAAAATTAGGTTATTATATATATATATATATATGCTTAAAAATAAAGTAAAAATAAATGAAAAAGGAGTTAAAATGCAGTATAAAGTGCTTTAGGATTGCTAATGTATTTATTTATATATGCGCCATTAATACTTTTATTACATAGTAAAAATAAAAAAGATTATAAAATTTTTATATAAGCAAAAGCACTTAATAAAAAAGTCTACCAGTTAATCGCTTGCTATTATAACCTTATAAAAGATTTTAATATTTTTATATAAAATTAATTGTTTTTTTAAAAGTATAATATAGCATTAAATAAGCTGCTAATATTTACAAAAAAATCTTAAAGTTATTTATATATTATTCTACGTTGCAAACGCATTAAAAAGGTTGCTAATAATAACTTTTACTAAAGTCTCTTAGCTATCTTTAACAATTAAAAAAAATAGCCTCTTGCTAATAATAACTTTACTAAAGTCTCTTTGCAAGCTATTTATTATTTTTTGCTAAAAACACAAAGCCTATTATTGTAAGTAGTATACCCCTTTTAAAAAACATTGCAGCGGTTTTCAAAGCAAGATTTATCTCTTTTACCTTGCTATTTATAGTTAATTATTTAACTATTAATTAATATTAATAAGTTAATCTTTATATACAAAGAGGTTTAAATAAAGGGTGAAAATAAGTGTATTTGCTATTATTATTAATAATATCTAGCAGAAGAAACAAAAGGAAAACTATCGTTGTACGCTAAAGGGATTAAGCGTATACGCGTACGATCCCTTCCAATTGCCGTCGGGCCAAATCGGCCCAACTAGCCATTTGGCCAGCTGGTTCCTTCTAGTGGCTGTATGCCTCCGGTCCGAGGCGGACCGGGCTATTGCTATAGCTATCAACCTACACTCGGTATTGGTGACTGCGTTCAAAGTATGAGCCATCCTGTACTCGATTTCCATATCACTATGAGTATTGCTTTCGCGGCCTACGGCAGCACACCTGATCATCTCTCATCAACACATTTTCATACTGCAGTAATTCGCTACATGTCACATTTCAAAAATCCCACTCCCTGCAACGTGAACGACGTAGGTTGAGGAAGGAAAGATCTTTGAGCCTCGATGGGCCCCAAGGCCGGATTAATAGAGCAAACTACGTGCGATGATATACTTATTCATTCTATAGACATATCATCCGTCATGTCAGACTTTCTGGAGCCAAGGGACCTCGGCATTAGGTGCCACTCACTCTTCCGCCACGAGTGACCGAGTCAACCTCAAAGCCGCGCTGCGGCTGAGGCCGGAACACGCTCTGCTTACCATACGAGGGTCCGTGCCTTTTGAAAAGCGGCACCGGGTCTGATTGCTCGTCGAAGTCCCCGTCTGCGAGCTGGTACCAGGGCTTCGCAGTCTGTATGTAAGGGGTAACAGGACCACGGGCGCCCGCAGACACGACAGCCGTTACAGAGTCCGCAAGGGACGCCACACTGGCACGGCGAAGCATTGGTTCCGAGCGGGCCATGGTCCTTCGTGATGAGGCCGGATCATAAACCGCCGCTGGTCGCATAGGCTCGGTGTTGGCACTTGAGGCTGTGTATCGACCCATGGCGAAGTCCTGCATCTCCATGTCGACGTCCTCAGCAACATGCCATTTCCCGACGCACTTGCTCAGCCAGGACGCAAGAAACTCACCGGCCTTGGCCATCTTCGAAGCCGCCCTGCGTTCCTCGTCTATCGCGCCAAGGCGACGCGTGTACCAGGCTATCACTACGAAGCCAAGTGGGACGAGGCCGATGAGGAAGTAGAGAGGGAGATAATTGGTTTCCATGATGGAGAACCACGGGGAACTCCAGTCAACGGAGAGAGGCTGAGACGATACCAGTGGATGGAACCCTCACCCGGGAGCGCAACGTGGTCCGAGTTGCGTCTTCTCAGGCAATGACAATTCACTCTGAGGGCTTTGGCGGCGACTGTCCCTGAATTGTGAGAACAAACCTGGCACCGCCAAACGAGTCCCAGGCTCGAATGAGAAGCGCCGAAGGCATCTCAGTAACCGAGACCTTATAACTTGCGGACCTCAACAATCCCATTGTCTCTCCTGCCGGCTGGGCAAAGGCCCATTTTCCGAAAATGCACATGGCCTTTCAAAATTGTACAGGGACAGAGCCAAAGCTCCAGCCGCTAGAACAAAAGGGAACGAGGCAACCTTGTGAAATGCCATCTTTTGTCTGATTGTGTAACCCCGCGCCGATGGAACTGCTTCTTGGCCTCGGCGTCGGCCTGCGATTTGCCATCTCGGCACTGGCTCTGACGGGTCACAATACGGCAGCATGGCCGCAGTGCCTGGTGTGACGAGATATAGGTTAGTCCAATGCAGCTGCATTGGACGATCGTCTTTTGTGCAATAATTATAAGTCTGGTTTGCTAGCCTAGTGGCCAACACTAGGCACTTTTTGTTGGCATTTGGCGCTAACTATATCTTTTGCGCCCTACCTAGTTATTTTATAACTACGCAAAAGTCTTAAGTTTAAACATGCTATAGCCAGGGATTAACCGCTACAAATAGCAGAGAGACCCTCTTAGAAGAGCAGTTTATGCGGACAGACAAATGTCCTTATAAACTGGGGGGTGTGTGACGAGATATAGGTTAGTCTAATGCAGCTGCATTGGACGATCGTCTTTTGTGCAACACCTGGTTTCCAACATCTCAGTCATAAAATTTCCATGCAGGGAGACTTCGAGTGGTCAGACTCACCTCATTGCCATTTGTACTTGCAGAACAGTCCTAGACCTCTTCTCATTGCCGACCTATATGCCATTATATCGGCTACAACCTCGTTGATGTTGCCCAGCCCGAAACTATTTTTCAAATTGCGCAGATCAATACTAGACGACCTTGGCAATGCTCGGACTTGGCAAGGTTCGAATTGGCAAACTTCGAACTGACAAATTGAATGACAGCCCAGGCGCCTAAGCCATCGTCGATTATAGCCTTCGTGTCAGAAAACCGGAGCCCGTGTTGTTCTTTGGTCACATCGTCACATCGAGTCGGGAAGAGCTGCGCAAGCCGCACACTTGTGACGTCCCAGACAGCCCATCATACCTTGATGTACAATTCGTGGCTCGGTCCGTCGGCCAAGGTAGGTTCATAGTACTGCGTCGAAGGGAGATGTAGACACACACACGGCTCAAATATGAAGGTAGCCTGCGGAAATGCTGATGAGGTTCCTTTGAGATCGGCCAAATAGTTTCAAGGAACAGTCTCGGCGTCTAGGATTCTCGGAACAATCATCATACCTGCTGCTTCGACAGAGCATCTTGGGAACCTAGAGTACAGCAAGATTTCGAGATTGGAGCAGATGCTTGTAATGACAGCGAGTGACGTGTTTCCGTGACAGTGAGACCGTGCGGAAAGATTGCCAGATGCCTGGCCACAAGATCATAGCCTCGTCTCTACTGTACTGGCCGTCCGCCATCTGGGTATCAGCAGCCCAGTCCAGTCGGGATGAAGTGGATGGCTTGCCGCATCGTGGCCGCTGTGACCCAAAGATTCCGGATCCGGTTGCGCCTCAATCTCAATCTCTTCAGCACAATGATGAGTGTTGGTCGTCGACTTGTTGCAAGTACCTACCTAGGCAGCCTCAGCGCCTTATTGTCTGGCCGAATCCTAGATCCACATGAGCCCACATCAACCAGACACAAGCTGGTAGGTATCTAATGCAACATGCAAAACGCCGTCGAAGCCCACGGTATATTCCTGAAGTTTCCATCCTGTGTGAGAATCTCCAAGTTGACCTTGAGTCCTTGACCGAGCACCACAATCCGCTGCAATTTGTGCGCACGGTGTGACTGCGAGCTGTTTTCACGCCCCCGAGCCACCGGTAAAGCTGGCTCTGAACCAATGCCTAGGTACGTATTGGCCTAGCGCCCTTATCTTTGAGCGTCTGCACTTCCACGAACCTTCTCATGGGTGCCAACTTCCGCACGGCCACGTGGTGGGAACCAAAGAGAACGAGCGCAAGGGCCGTCCCAACTCCTATCCTCTTGCCACGTGTGGTACGTCTCGGATTTCGGACATGGGGGGTATGGTATCGAGGCCGAAACTGAGCCTGACCGAGAGTGGTTACGTGAAGAATGGTAGTACCTGACTCCCGTGGAGATCTCGCATTTATGCGCTTGTTGCAATCAGTCCACGATGTGCACGAGAACCTATTTTCGGCAATATCCCCTTTCCTGCAGCCGTCGGCAGGTTCCGGTCCTAGACCTCTTAGCTTGAGCACCCGTTGCGAGACTGGGCGATTCGAAACAGACGAGATGTGGCAAGAAGAACAGGCACGAGTCTCAAAGCCCAGCGAATCGGCTGATGGGCCCACGCTAGCTTTCCTGCGTGGTAGCGAGCGCGCGGCTCTAATTTAGGTAGAGCCTTCTTGAGTCGCAACTACACATATCTCGATACCTAGGTGCCTTGGGTCAGAGGTGGACGACACACAGACAACGGTCTGTGGCTGGTTGTTGGGGGTGAGGCGGGCGCCAGCGCAGATCATGAATATCATAAACCACATGCAGGCTGGGACGAACCATGATAACCACCGCGCTGTGACTGACTACCTACATAGAAAAATATATGTTTGGATTGTGAGGCGCACTTTCCAATCGACACCAATTCGAACATTGTGCTTATTAAATCAAATTACTGTATTTTTTTTCATTCTTTTTTAATTTTTAGCGGTTGCAATACTGAAAATCTAATAAAACTAAATTTAAACACATTTATTATTATATATTTTATATAAAGCTAAAATTTTAAAACTATTTTATTTTAAATTTATAAAGTTTTTATAATATTTATTTATTTATATAAATTATAAAAAAAAAGCCATTTTTTTTAAAAAAGATACTATTAAATTAGAAAAGCTAAGTGACTAGGTGTGGATGTTGAAATTTTAAAAAGCATTAAGAGTTAAAAAGACTTTATATGAAAACACAGTGATCTAATCTGATAAGCGCAGTGTTCGAATTGGTGTCGCTTTCCGATACTCATACTCACCATACATGATAACGTCGTTCCACCCACCGTCCCATCATTGATTGTTTTCTACTCTTGAGTCTTGACCGCGTCGACTGCCGGCCTGAGGAGTACTTATGTACCCAGGTAGGGCCCAACACTAAGAAAGTCGATGGCGCACGCTGGATTTGGAACAAAGACTTGAAACGTCTTCTGGCCCCTTCTGGTCCCGCTGCCCTTAGCCTTATCCAGGGCTCGCTCGGAGGATGAGGTGTTTCGTTTCAAGCGCTCCACTACTATGCAGCGAGCACGGGGTTCAATGTTCACAGGTCGGCCCCACGGTCGTCCCGAATCCAGCCTCCAGCCTCGTACATCGTAGAGCGCTGGGGGCGGGGGGGGGGGGAGAGAGAGAGAGAGAGATGCAAGGAGGACAAAGAGCATTGGACGGGTGGGCTTAGTGACTGGAGCGCGCCGCAATCCCGCACTGGGGGCGGCGAGTCAAGGCGCGCCCGGGCCCGCGGCTCCAGCACTGAGGCGTCACCGTAACGCCGCTCCACGTCAATCCTTTTTTCATTCTCAAAGCACGTTTCACTCTCGTGACCCGGTTCGCGTGGAAACCATGGAGACCTTTGTTGCTTCGCAACGCGACGAGGCCTCGTAGTGATGATGTACGGCGTGGCAATGCCAGTCACCTGCAGGCTCGTTCCCGTCGCACGGCGCTGCCGTTCAAATGCGCAAGGTTGCAGATGCACACATCCATTCTGCCCGCGGGCCCTGCCAGCTGCAGGTTCCCGCCTGCCCAGAGAGCTTAGCCATAGGGATCTTGATAGACGGATCGCCAATCTCGCTGGCAGGTCCTCGCCAAGGCTTGGAATGACTGTCTGTTCGCTTTTTCGCTGCGAGCTGCCTGCTTGGAGGTACATAGCTAGCCCCAAGGTACTGAAGGCCACGCGCGCCTGGGACCGACCACCAGCACGTGAGGCTCCGCTTACCGTACAGCCCGTTGAGGGTCCCAGTCTTCATCATCAGCTTGGGCCTAGACCCTATTGAACAGCCCTGGAGGTTCACGTGTCGATGGCGGCACGACTCGGCTACATAGTCAACATGACCCCCCTGGAATTCATGGCCGCCCTGCGGTTTGCATCAGCTGTATGCTGCACCGCAAGCAGAGCCCCCCGCGACGTCTCATATGCTCATCAAGACACCGTCGACATGCTCACGTCAAGCTGGGTACAGTAGATGGGCAGAGTTCGAACGGTTGTGCAGTTCGAACAGTCGTCTGACCAGCTTCTAAAAATGAACAAGGTTCCCAGAAACCAGGTTCAGCGCCAGCGCTTCCCCAGCTGTCGTTCCGGATGTGTGGTACTGCGCAATACAAACTAGTAACAAGACCGGCTTCCCGCTGGTCGGGACCTGCCATGCCATGTCCGTGTCGACCCTTGCCCGGTGGTTTACTTGCAGTAGAAAGAGGTATTGCCAGTTGGGTGGTGTTGCTTGGACCGCATGAGTCTTGGCTCTGTGTGTCCTTGGCAAGGTCTCAAGAGTGCCTGACCCACACCAAGTCCCGATTCAACCCGCCGGCCACAGCAGCATCGCCGCAGCACTGACACCGTCCGAACAACCGTGCTGGCTTGGCCTTTCTTGGCTACAACAGCCAAGATGAATCACATGTTGGACTTCAAACAGGACGATTATGAGCGCTCGTCGAGCATTCGACAGCGCTGCTCAACCCGACCATCTCTCGCCCACCCCAGCCCGCCACCTCTCTCGGGTGGCCAGTGTCATCTTCGTTTCAATGGACCAGGGACTGTATGAGGCATCTTGGCGGCTGACTGACCAACCACCATCCTCGCCGTCCGTGCATCCAAACATTACCCATGAAGGAAGCGCCATGCTTTCTGGGGGTTCTGGGCCATTGGGACAAGCATCACGACCCCAGCCCGGAATAGCACCGCGGTCCGGATGGTCTCTTGGCCGCTTCAAGTGGAGAGGAGCCTGTCGGGATGGGGACAGGAAGAGAGCATGGTCGGGTCTGAGAGCTTGGAATCCCTCCGGAGGCAATGCGACTCATGGATTCTATATGACTTCGTCTCCCTCCCGCATGATCTTGAAAAGCTAGACTTTCGTTCTCTCCAGCTGCGCTCGACCGTTCGTACCTTTTTATATATTCTTTCACTACGGCTTTCGCCGCTCGCTGGCCGACCTGTCTATACTTAGGACCTCGCATCCACTTTTTTCTCAACTTCTATCTTTCTTTACCGATCAGGTCGTCCCGAAAAGAGTCCCTATTATCCGTCAAAATGGTTGCTTACCGTATCTTGTTCATGGCCGGCGCCGTGGCCGCCCTGCCTCTTAATATCAACCTCGGAGCCTACTCGCCGGCATTGGTAGTGGGTAAGGAGGACCTGCCCACTCGGCCCTTTTCTTCTTCTTTTCCTTCACAGGATAGTCCACTGACGTTGAGTTACGCCCACAGGTGATGGTGAAATCAGCTTCGGAGGTAATTCGGACGTGTCAAGGCTCATGAATACACTCGAGGGAGCCGCTGTCACCGCAGCAAACGGAGCAGCAGCTAACGGTGCTGCTCAAGGCCAGGCTCAACAAGCGGCAGCACCGGCGGCCGGCCAGGCTGGCCAGGGCCAACAAGGTGCTGGCCAGACGGCCCAGGCCATCGAGCAGAACCCAGCCGAGCCGGCCGCCGTCCCCGCTACCGCCGGAACCACCACGGATACTGCTCTGCCAGACCAGGTGAGTCTCAAACCAGCTGCGACTCTTGCTATCCCATCGCCTCTCGAGAGCGCCCGGCACGCCGCTTGTACGGCAGAGCTAACATGCCGTGTTTCTCGTCGTGATAGGCCCAGCAGATCGCTGCTCTCCAGGGCATGGGCAAGGCGGTCCTGCCCCGCGACGTGGCCGCCGAGGACGACGAGGAGGAGGAGGAGGAGGAGGAACCCACCACCCTCATCAAGCGGCAGGCCGTCGAGGAGGACGAGGAGGACGACGAGGACGATGAAGAGACCACCCCCACCCTCACGAAGCGTCAGAGTGGATTCGACAGCGCCTTAAGGTTCGCCGAGGCCGCTTTGACAAAGGGCCCCAAGGTCCAGCTCGGAACTGGAAAGGAGGGCTCCGGCGTTGGTATCATCGTCGACAACAATGTCCAGGCCGCCGCCCGCCCTGGCACCGGCAATACCGCCGAGGCTGCCCCCGCCGCCGCCGCCCCCGCCGCCGGTAACCCCGCCGCTGCCCCCGCCGCCGCGGCCAAGAGGGACCTGCCCGCCTCCGGCCCCAAGGTCAAGGTCACTACCATGTATGTGCGCTCTGGAATTCCTGCTTGTGAGTAGGACCCGTTTTCTTCTTCCCGTGTCTGACCAGGTCTCGTTCTACTGCAGATAAACCGACTAATCGTACCATCTGTACCTGAAGCCCTTCAGAGCGGGAATAAGATGACCGCCCGCGATGTTGACGTCAACGCGAACGAGCCGCGCGTCGAGACCATCCAGATCGCTCCCAGCAAGAGAGAGGCGAATCCAACCCCTGGTGCCATTGGCGCTGTGAACCTGAACGTCAATGGTGAGAATGGTGTTACAATGACGTTTGTGGAGACTATCGAGGATGGGAACGACGCATGAGAGAGAAACCCTTCAAACAGGACTTTCTGCATACATTTAATGCCGAAGCGGGGGGGAGTCACGATGAATTTTGTTGTATTCTACTAAATATACCTGTTTGGATTTACGGGCGCCAGGGAGCAGGATCTGGATGAGTACACACACACGATGTCTCGACGCATCCAGTTATAGACCGTGGTGGAAAGAAAGGAATGGCAAGCTTGGACTATGGGCCAGCATTTTTTCACCGTACCACGCAACCCACCTCACTCTGTCCGGTCGCTTCTTACTACCAAGGCGACGTCTGTGAGGTTGACACGTCTTGCCCATCCATCAGCCTCGCCGCCGAGGCTGGGCGGGAAAGCTTCGAAAGAACTGGGCGGGGAAGTTTCTTCGCACCCCTGCCCTGGGATCACAAAACAAAAACGACCATCAGCACGCCGGAGCTTATCCCGTTTCAAGGTTATGCTCCTGTCAGTCTGAATTCGGCGCAATGGCCCTCGCCAATCCACAAAAACGGGTCTTGACTCTTTTTTTTGACTTTGGAGAGACCTCCCGAGTTTGGGGCGTCCCGCCAGCCCGCTCGCTCTCGTTCGTCCAGGGATGGGGGTGGGGGGGAGGCGGCGGCCATGTTACGTTGTATGCCTGCTCGTGTGTGTGTGTGTGTGTCTGTGTGCGAGGCGTTTCAGGAAGCGCCAAGCAGCCGCCAAGGTGCAAGAGAACTCTCGGAAGGGCAATGACCAGAGACGTCCGGACCGGGACCAGCCTCGCGGGTGGTACCGACATGGGATGGGCCGTCGGGCGGCGTGCGAGGGAAGCCGGGTTGGCCTTGTCCGGGGTGGGTTCGTGGGCACCGCTTCTAGATCATCTTGTGGCAATCTGGAGACAGCTGGCGAGGCATCATAAGTAGGCAGACTTGGTACAGCAAGGGGAACAAAAGTTAGGTATCTCTTGGATCAGGTGTGTCTAGGCACCTTGCATTCACGGAAAATCAACCCACAGAAGATGTTGTTGCAGCAAATTGTGTCGAGGTCGTGAAAGTGGAAAACAAGATAAAGCGAAATAGATTAGAAAGATGCCGTCAGCTTTCACCCACAGCTCTCGGCAGGTCGGATCTAGTTCAGCGATGAAAACAAGCATAAAGGGCGTACATTTCGAGGCGGGACGTCGATGTGGGAACCAGTAGGGAGTGCTTGGAGAGGACCGAACAGCCCTGCCGTCACCTCACCATGATCGATGGATCTTCAGATGCTCACATGGGGCGCTAAGCTTTACTTGAGGGCGTGGTGAAGAAAAGTTCCCACGATAGACTTGCCGAGATTCTTGGACGTCACGGGGAGTCTTGGAAGGAAGTCTTTTTTCGGGAGGCGCATTGAGTCGCGGGTGAGTTCGGGTGTGACGGTTGGCCGGCGCTGCGTTTCTCATGTGGCTTGACTTCTCAACATGAATTCAGTAGATCAAAGGCCAAAGGCTATTCGTGATGTATTACCTAGGTACCGATGGGAGCTGGAAGTGAAGCTGATGACAATTTGAACCAGTAAGCCTTGGAGGCAAATGCTGTGTGGTGATGTGTGTGAGTGAACTGGGATGATGTTGTATGGCCGGCAATTAAAAAAGGTGAGACCGCTGGACTTCGGCGAACTAAACTTATGCCCAAGTTATAACAGCCAATACTGGCCTCGAATGCATTGATGCTTTCTGCTAGTGAGCCTTCGGAGGGGAAAGGACTTCATGTGGGCACAAAGTCGCCGAGGAAAGGCAATGGGCCGGCTGAGAGTGGCTTGTTTCGCTCACTTGTGCTAGGTCGATCAAATCATCATCTATCAATGACGATCTGATATGGATCATGGCGACGAGAGTTCGTGCTAATCATTCTTGAGTGAGGGTGCTCCTTGCAGACGTGCAATCGCCGGCGTGACTCCGGCCGGCGGGATCTTGAAAATACGGAGGTGTGTCCGCTCAAGTGTCACGTCTTGGCGATTGGACTCTACGGTCTATCGGCGGTCCTTGTGTTCCTCAGAGTGAATTCCTTCCGTGACCGCTATTTTCCCGGACCATGTTCCTTCAAGATTACGCCGAACCCAGATGCACATGCGCCAGTGTGTGTCAATCCCAAACATAGTCAAACAGTGCCACCAATGCCAGTTGCATCCCGCAATGAGGCCGGCGGGTGAACTAGGTATCCCACTCCCGGAACGCCTTCTGCTTCTGCCTCGTGTTCCACCCCAGCTTCCCACTGATGCTGTTCACCCAGTCTTCACTTCGCCGCCCCTGCGCCTGGACGCACGCAAACGGATACCGGCTCGCCGAGATCGTGACGTAGTCGCCCGGCATGAGCTCGAGGCGCTCACGGCCGTCGAACGACGCCCACGAGCTCGTACGTGCGCTGTACGGGACGCCGACGCGCAGGACGATGGTATCGGGGAGGATGATGGGCCGGAAGTTGAGAGTGTGAGCGCAGATGGCTGTGACAAGCATGACTGGGTTCTCCGGGTGGCAGAGAGAGCCACCTGCAGCTAGATTGTAGGCAGTCGAGCCGGTAGGTGTGGAAACGCAGACGCCATCGGCAAGAACCGAGGTGAAGTGCTCATCATCTCCAAATATCTCGCAAAAAGACATTGCTGGATGTCGGGTTAGCTTTCTTTTTGGGTTTCCAGTCACGAGTTACAGCACTTACTGGGATTTGGCCCGCGGTCTACCACGATCTCATTGAGTATTTCGTATGTCCCGTCCGGCTTATGCGTGTGCTCGTCCTCCATCTCTTCGCCTATCAGCTCTTCCACCAGGTCGCGCTCGTATTGCGCCATATTTTCGTCTGCTTCCGCTGTGACATCGGCTTGGCCAACTGTACTGCCGTCGGTGATCAAAGCCTGCTTTCGTTTCCTCTTCTGGCTCCTCATGATAGTCCCCTCGAAGCGTAGCCGCAAGCTGACTGTTACGCCTTCCTTAAAAGCTCCGGTGAGGGTGTTTTGGTAGTCCTCAAAGTCGAATTTGGTGAGGAAGCCCAAGCTCCCCAAGGCAAAGCTGAGCACGGGTGGTACAATCCTTTGGAAAAGCCAACTGGCGTAGAGCACCGTTCCGTCGCCACCAAGGGTGATGGCAAAATCGAACGTATGCGGTCTCGTACGGCACATGTGCTCGTCCCACCACCTCAACCGCTTCGAAATCTCCCTGCTGTTTTCTTCTTCCAGTTCACCAGCCTGGACGTAGTCTTTTCGTACTTCCTCGACCAAGCCAGGAGCGTCGAACTGCTTGTTCCCTCGGAGATCTCTCTCCAAGTAGACCGTGTACCGGACGTCCCTCTCCTTATCCAGCAACCATCTGGCCAGCTCCCTCGTCTTGGGCACAAGATCGCGATCGTATACCTTTGTCAATATGAACACGTTCCGCACCCGAAACTTCAACCTCATACTCCCCAACCTCCGGCTCAACTCCCTGACGCCCCAGGCCATCTCACTCAGCTGCTTCTTCGACAACAGCCGGCTGTGCAGCGCATTCTCTTGTTCGACACCAGCCTGGTCCATTTCCGACGTTGTCATGGCGATCTGTTTCGCCCAGTGGTGCTCGTCCGTCTGGCCCACATCACTGCCGCTCGCATCACTGCCGTTGCCGCCGCGCGACAGAATGGCGCATCTGCCCTTGGGCTCGACCAGCCGCTCACCGAGGCCATTCTCTTGCGGTGACGGCCCGTTGACGGCGTTCACGTGGACGTGCTTCTTCTGCGGCGTTTCGAGGTGGTTGCTTTCTCTATCCTCGTGGTTCGAGACCTTGTCGCCGCCGCCGGGTCTGTGCTCTTGGGCGTGTCGCGCGCGCCGTTGCGACTCGAGAAACTGGTGGACGAGGCATTGCGTTTTGTCGGTCTCGCGGGGTCGGGGCCTTTGGGATTCAGAGGGCACAAGAGAGCTCTTGCGACGATATATGTTGGCCGCGTCGAAGGTCACCTGCAGGTTGGTGTTAAGCTCAGGATTCACAAAGTTCTGGAGGCTGCTTGCCTATCCTACCTCGACAGCCTTGGCATCCTCGTCACTGGCACTGGAGTGCCCGTCCTCGTAAGACACTTGCTTGTCGTCGCTGCCCATGATTGGGCCGGTTCTTCAGAGAAGAGGCCTGCGCCTTGATTAGGCGAATGCAGGAACAGTCCGAGGTGGCGGCGAGTGGAGGATGAGGTTGTGTCAGAGCGTGGCAGTAAGCGCCTTGGAGGCGCATGCGCGGCAGATGGAGTAGAACATTTAAGAGCGACGGTCGGCGCTGGTGGGGTTCCGGGCGCGATTCTCGATGTCATTTATCCACATGGGGCATTACACATGCCCGATATCTCCGCGGTCATACATCGTCGTGGCACGCTCGTGATGTCCATTACGTCAGCTCCCCTAACCCTGCTGACAGCATTATGCTTGTGTGTCCAGATTTGGGTGGAAATCAAGGGTTAGGGTTAGAGTTCACACTGGCCCAGCTATTTCAACTGGCCAGTCTTTGACAGCTAATCTGCTTTCCAAGTTCTCCTGGGGAGAATGACCTTGGAGGAGTTGATTTGCTTGTAAGACACTGCTATGAACAGCTCAATTCTCAGTCGCTTGATCATATACATACATGTGAACAAAATATCTACCTAGGTAGGTAGCCAATCGTGCCACATGCAGTCAGTGACACAAACTCTACCAAGATATGGTGACTCAATAAAAGCGACTTCAGGCCAACGGGCTAGCTCAATCGGTAGAGTGTGAGACCCTGAGAGATTTGCCGATTCTGAAAGCTCAAGGTTGCGGAATATGTTCATGTTAAGCACAGTTCTCTGTCAGAAACTATCATGGTACCAAGTGGACCATAAGACCTACTTTGTATAATAATTATAAGAGCTAGCAAACCGCTAGCGCTGCTTTAGCTAATTTTTCTCTTTTTTTTCTTTATATAATAATAAGTTATTTTTATAAATTTATAGTTTGTTTAATTATGCTATAATAGTTTATTATACTTTTTACTAAATTTTTTATTATTTTTTAAAAGGGTAATATAAACTGTTATATTTTGCAATAATATAACTTTGCCTTTATACTATTAAGCCTTTGCTATATTTTTAATTAAGCTTTTTCTTTAAAGCCTTTTATTTAACTCTTTTTTAGCTATTGCTTATGCTTTAAATAATTAAAAATTCTTTAGCGATTTTTAACTGCTTTAGTTTTTTTTTAAGGCAAAGCAGCAAAATTAAGCTAAAAGAAGCTTTATGTTATTTTTAAAGCTTTTAATTTTATTTTAACTTATTTTTATAACATTATTTTTAAGCTTTAAGCAAAGGCTTTTTACTTACTGCTCTTTTTAAACTCTTTTAAACCTGCTACTACTTTTTTTTTTAACTAATTATAACTTTATAATTTTATTATATATATATAGCGCTCTTTTTTATTTTTAATAATAGAGAAAAAAGCTTTAGCTTTTATTAAAAAAAGTATATTAATTAAAAGTTTCTTTTTTTGCTTACTTTAGCTTTTAATTAGCTAGCTTACCCTTAGCTTATTAAATATATTTTTTATAAAGCCTTTTGCTTTTGTAATAATATCTTTATTAAGGTTTGCTTTAATATTAATTAAATTATTTTTAACTTAAAGGCTAAAAGCTAGCTATATAAATAGCAAAATATTAGCAATATGCTAGTATATTTAAACTTTATTTATATTATTAAAAATATTATTTTTATAGCTTATTGCAATTTTAAGTTTTTTTTATAATATAAGTAATCTAATACTAACATTATTAGCTATTTTATCTGCTTAGCTAATATATACGCCTATCTTAATATTTTTTATATTAAAGCTTTTTGCTAAAAGATTATGCTATTTTTTTAGTTTGCTATTATTTTAGTTATTAACCGCTTAGCCTTTAAAGACTTTATAAAATAAGCAGGCTTCTTTTACAAGCTTTTTAATAATGTTACTAACTAGGCTTTTTACTTATTAATTAATATACGCCCTTTTGCCTCTTTTGCGCCGCTAACTTACTTTGCTAATATTAAAAAACTAATGCAGCTTAATGCAATCTTTGCTAATAATCTAATTAAGGTTTTTATAAAGAAATATTACTAGCATTAAGAAAAAAATCTTTGTTATTATTATAGTAAGCTAGGTTATTTTATTTAATAATATTTAGCTTATTAGAATTTTAGCTTTAGATTGCTTGCTAATTGCTAAAAAAGAATGCTTAACTCTTAATTATAGTTGTAATTTAAAAGTAGCTAAGCTTTTTTTTTAATAATATTTAGCTTTTTTAAACTTTATAAGACTAAATATATTATTTTTATTTAATGCTTTTATATTATAGCTTAATATTACTTTGCTATTAATTTAGTCTTTTTTCAACTTTAGATATTTTTTTATTAGGTTTATTAACACTGCTTTTATATAAAAACACTTTATTTTTTACCATTACTTTGCTTAGCAAAAACTTTTATAACTTATAAATAGCTTTATAGCAAAATTTATTATTAAATATTGCCTTATTTGCTATAGCTTTACTAATAATTCTATGCTCTTTTTCCTTTATATTTAGCCTTTATTAAGCTTTAATATTATTTTAAGCTTATTATAACTTTGCTAGTTTAACCTTTAAATTAACTAGTTTATTAGCACTATAATAATCAAAGGCTAAACTTATACTAAATCCTTACTCTAACATTAATATTAACTCTTTTTTTTGCTATTTATAAATTTACTTTATATTTTTTACATTGCTAAAGTAATAGTAAAAATCTAGCTTAGCATTATTATTAAGCTATTAGTTTATATTTTTAGCGCATTAAACTTTTTTATATTTTATAAGTAATTAAATATTTACTTTTAAATAATATTTTTTGCTAAGCTTAAGTTTATTTTAAATATTATTTTTAAAGATATATTTAACAATAACCGCTTCTTTAATTAAGTTATACTTAAAACTTTCTCTTTAATCTTACGCTAGATTATAAATTTAAATTTTGCCTTTAATATTAATTTGCTACCCTTTTATCTATATAAATTTTATACTTAGGTAGTAAACTAACTATAGCTTTGCTATAGTTATATTTAAAAAAGATATTTAAAAGTACTTAAATAGCAAGCTTAATTTATTATTAGCAGCTATTTAAAACCTATTGCTTAGCTATTTAAAAAACTTTTATTATATTTTTCTTTCTTTAGCTACTATAAAGCTTTTGCTTTATAAGAGTTTTAATTATAAAATTAAGCTTTTTACCAATATTTTGCTTTTTAATTATTACCTATGCCTTATGTCTCTTAAAAAGCTTTTTATAATCTATAAATACCTTAATAAACACTTTAGCAAAAGCTTTATTTAACTTAGCTAATTATTAGCTGTTATGTTTATGCTATTAGCTTAAAAGCCTAGCAGCAGTATATAAGTTTATATAAACTATAAAGGCTTAAATAATATTATAATTAAAAACCACTATTTTATTCCTTTTATTTAAAAGACTTTAAATGCTTTATATAAAGCAAAGTTTTATATTAAGCTAAATATTATTATAGTGTTTAATCGCCTTTAAATTGCTTTTAAAAATAAGTAAAAGATAGCGTTTATTACTAGGTTTAGTTTTTTTAAGTGCTAAGTTGCAAATTTTAGTATAATTAGCGTGCTTAGCTTTTTTTTAATACTATA
>JALRMF010000596.1:0-21413 GCA_026120015.1 Dendrostoma leiphaemia
AAGGCTATAAGATATAAAAACATAGTTATTACTATATAAATAATATTTCTTTTATAGCTTTTTAATTATTAATCTAAATATTAAATTAAATCTAAGTATTTACCTTTAAATAGCTTTACTGCTAGTAATTATTTGCTAGTGTAGAATAATTATATCTTTATACTATAATTAGTATACTCTCTTAACCGTCTTTGCTAACATAAACCCTTTAGCACTCTAGAAACCCATAGGACCCAGCAGTAATCATTATAGCTAGCTGCCAACGCTAGACTAAGCTTAGGTTACTAAGCCTAGGGCGACAAACGGCTATTAAGTGGTTTTGCCACTCTTATAGCATAATAATTCTGCCATCTCTATAGCATAGTAGCCCTGCCACCCCTAGTGCCGCTAACAATAGCTAGTAGTGATAAGCAGAGACAAGATGCTTTCCCCTAAGAAGAATGGCTGGGTAGCAGTAGATAATAAGGCACGTAGATAATAGAAATAAAGGCTTAAAATAAGCTAAATAAAATATATTGTAAATAGGTAGATAACGACTGGGACGGTTGTATTTGAAAAAGGGGGTGGTTGTGTATTTAGTTTAATCTAGTCTACGGCGGTCTAAAGGGCCAAGCCTATAGGGAACCGATTTCTATATTGGGACTAGCGGGTATTTATATTAGTAAATGCCAGCCTACAAAGACTGCGTTATACGCTAGATAGATTTATTTCTTTTCTTTTAATCAACTACTCTTCTGACTGCTTTACTGACCCCATCTATCGTGAGGTCTAAAGTGGAACGGAGGGCTAACTATCGTGGACACACATAGCGGCGACAGAAGTACTGTGTCTTGGGTGTCCCAATTGACGCTCTATGCAATCTACCACACACCTAGTCATCACACAATTTTGATCCTCAACATCTGCTATTCGAAAGCTTGACGACCGCCCATGTTTGGTCTTGGATCCAAGTCTCCATCATGCTCTGCGCAGTGTGCCTTTGGATGTTCCACAGAAAGACGAGCGAGGGGCTGCACCATAGATGTTTGGACGACCTGCGTAGAGCTGCAGAGGGCGGCTGCAAGATCTGCCTTGTCCTCGTCATGAGACGCGACGAGCTGGCTCCGGACATAGCGGGGAACTCACAGCCAAGCCGTTTCTCAAATACGTGTGGATCTCCCAGAAAGCCTCAACGAATCTCCCGTGCAAGCAGGCCTACCATTCAGTACAGTTCGATTCGGGCGTCCGCTGGCTGGCTCTTAACAGAATGCCTCTGAACAACATTGATGTCCACGTCTCCGAGGCTGTCGAAGGCGTGCCCGACTTCTACCTCGAAGCTATAAAAGATGCTGCGGATGACCTAGAGTCACAGCCATGGAAGGTGAGGCGAGAACGCTTTCCTCTCAGAGAAATCCCAAGCACCACGGGCCACGAGAGCGTCTTGGACATTGCCAGGACGTGGATCAGTGAATGCGAAGATCATCACGACTGCGAGTCCTGGAATGGCACAGAGGATCCGAAATGGTTGCCTAAACGTCTCATCGACCTCACCGATCCCACAGCTCCGCGACTGTTGGAGAGAGACTCGGAGAAGGCGTCCAGTCGTTATGCGACTTTGAGTCATTGTTGGGGTCCCAATCCTAGCTTTTTGACACTATCGCGGGAGAATATCGACGGATTTCGCAAGCATATCCACAAAGGTGATCTTCCGAAGAGCTTTCAGGACGCCATCTTTGCCTGCTCTCGCCTGGGCATACGGTACCTCTGGATCGACAGTCTATGCATCATACAAGACTCCGAGGATCATGCAGACTGGTTATTGCACACAAAAGAGATGGCATTGGTATATTCAAACTGCTGTCTAAACCTTTCGTTCCTCATGGGAACTTGTCCTGAAGACGGCGCCTTCTTGGAGCGAAACCCTGATTTGCTTCAAGAATGCTGCGTATTCTCAGATTGGCCACAAAAGACCACCGCCACCAGCGACAGCGGTAACTCCAGCGACACCGATGAGTTGAGCGACACTGATGACTACGACGGGAGGCAAGACGATCACGGAGGCGATTCAGCTGTCTCAGACATCAGACTGTCAGAGGCAAGATTATTCACGATATTTGCTTCTCACGACTACGCTTCCAGCATCTTTAGTAATAATCCCCTGTCTCGCAGGGGCTGGGTGGTCCAGGAAAGGTTGCTTTCTCCACGAGTCTTACATTTCGGACGGGATCGAGTATTTTGGGAATGCGGAGAGATCAGGTCGCGAAACGAAGCGCTTCCGACCGGCCTCCAAGGCACCGGAGAGGAGTTCGATACCCTATTCTCTCCGCCGTTCAACTGCATGCGCCAGTTGGTAGGTCGCGCTGAATCCTGGCGGCTTTTCGATACGTGGGCGAACGTTTTGCGAGAGTATAGCCGTCGTGAGCTCACGTTCCCCGACAAGGACAAGCTCGTCGCCTTTGCGGCGGTAGCACGGAAGTTTTCCGTTGTTTTCGGAGACGACTACTACGCAGGTCACTTTCGTGCCAACATGCCCTCTGACCTGGCCTGGGAGGTCAGATACCCATCCTTACCCGGCCTCAAGCGGCGCTGCCCGACCTGGAGTTGGACAAGCGTCAATGATCGTGTGGCGTGTAGTGGCCTCCTGGGACTTGGGTCTGCTCATGTTCTGGCCAAGATGGAAGATGTTAGTGTGGAATTGGTCGAACCGGGCAACAAGTATGGCCAGGTGAGGTCAGGCGAAATCAGGATAAGGTGCTTTTTGATGCAATGCAGTCTCATTGAAAGAGGGCCTGAAAGGTGGACAGTTGAGGTCATTAGGAACGGAATATCCGACGATTCACCAAATGAGCGTATGATGCATGCGTTACAGGCCAGATTGCACGTAACACTGGATGAGGCCGAGGACATCCTGTCGGATACAATATACTTTTGCTCCATTAGTAGAGCAGAGCATGCATGACCCGGTAGGAAGACTCATGCAGGGAATTCTGCTGAAGAGACATGGCGAGGATCTGTTTACCAGGCTTGGATATTGGGATATATGGAGTCCTGTTCATGAACATTGTGAGGAAACCTGGCCATTCTTCCAATATATAGATAGGCTTAGTAGTGGTCAGCAGATAGTTGTGAGAGTGTTGTAAAGGTTCGACACCAATTCGAACACTGTGCTTATCGGATCATTTCACTATGCACACCCTATTGCGCCATTGAAAGAAATCTGAGATATATTTTTAACTTTGTAAACTATTGAACCAAATATTTCAAATTTAAGTGTATTTTTTATTAATTTTTATCCTTTTATTTGTGGAAGATATTATAAAGTAAAAAATGTAAAGTTAGGGTTAGGGTTATTCTCATAGTTTTTGCGTTTCCTTAGTAAGCTATTTAATTTTAAGCTTAAAAAATATATATTTGAAAGAAAATAGCTTTTATAACTATAATAAATTTTCTTTTAGTAGTTTTAAAGCTTATGTTAGTAAAGACTTTTAAAAAGGTTTAAAATACACAGTGAAATGATCCGATAAGCACATTGATCGAATCCGTGCCGGTAAAGGTTGGGAATCTTTTTAATTCAGAATTCGATTTTTGAATCCAGTTGGTCTACCAGCTCATGCGAATAAGCGCAACGTCGAATGTAGTCCTTACTATGATGGCTGGGAATGCTTGCAAATCCCTACACAGATATGTGGGGGTTTTATTTGGCAACATAACTAAAAGCCATATTTTGTAAGTGATATGTGACCTATCGGGCTGAACAAGGACCTGGGCTTGAGAGAGGAGATGATTGAAACGAGGGACATGATGCTGTGAATGAAGAGTTATGGAAGGGCGAGGGGGTAAAGTAGGCACGCGAGCAGATCACAACAATCAAGCCGTTGAAAAAGCCAGCAGCGATGAGACAGTATACAGAGCATGGTCATGCCAGTCCGTTCACTCGACACGCCCAGGTTGTCTGTTTGCATCCCAAAACTTCCTGCACGCACCTGTTTTCACCGGCAGTCAACAGCTCCTTCAACCCCGGCCTTGTCGCCATTTTCGACAACGCACCCGTGTACAAGGACAATCACACGGTCCAAAGCCGCAATAGTGTCCAGGTGATGGGCGATTGAGAGAAGGACGGCATGCTTCTGGAATTTCTCAGGGAACACTACTTGCTGCATCAAAGCACCCTTGTGCGCATCGATGCTTTGAATTAGCAACAACTCATTTCCTGAAATGTGTCAAACAGGAATCTGGGGCAGATGAAGGGAGAGACAATGAAGGTGGTAGTGGACACGATAGAGACAATGTGCTGCTCGAACACGATGGTAAAGTCCACAGGACGAAAGTCTTATATGGGATACTTATCGTTACCTAGGCACCGGGCTCAGATGATAAAAAGATTCAAGGCGGCCAGGATATTTAGCAAGAGATGTTGAATAGGCTTCCTTGTATACGTACGTATCAAGTGTAAACAAATAACATAATGGGGTAGAGACAAATTATATTCAGCTCTACCTTATATAAAGGAAAAGAGACAAAGTCTCCTCCCTTGTACAAAGGATTTATATATGCGTTTTAGGCATATATAATTGCGTGCCTAGTTTTAATCTGCTAAACTACTCTAGTAGTTAGCATTGGCATCTTTACTAGCCTTTATATAAAGCCGCAATGCCATTTATTCCAATATTAGCATTTTTTCTTTTGCAGCTTATATAGTTATATATATAGAAACTATAGAAAAAAGACTATAATTCTTATAAAAAAAAGCACTATAAACTTTGTACTATACTAGCAGTTAAATGTTAAAAAAAGCTATTATATTTATAAGGATTATTAAAAACCTTGCTTTTTAATAATTACCTATATATAACAAGTTATATATAGTTAAGTTTTTTGCCTTTTAAATAACTTTTTATATAAAAAAAATCATATATAGCCCTTATTGCCTCTTAAGTTATAAACTTTCTTTTAATAAATTATAAGCACTTGCCTATTAGCGTTTAAAGTAATTTATACTTTTAGCTATATATAAAGTATAAAAAACCTTATTTTTCAATTTAGCCTTTAGTCTTTTCTCTTTCTCTTCTTCTTTTACTAATAATTAACTTTTAACTATATACTGGGGAACGCCGGCAAGCCGGCTGCTAAATATACCTTTCGTTTAGAATTGAGCAGCAGTAGGCACAGTGGTTTAGAGACTGCAGGCCGGGAAATAGATGCTGAAAGACAGCTTTATTGCATGGGTGAGTTTAGATCGGAAAATAAGTTAAAATAGCAGTAGTGTTACGTAATGCTTAAGAAAATGTTGCATATCTTAACTTTGTTTTTGTGAAAAGCATTGAGAGTCGGTATAGTAATTTAAGTAATCTTTATAATATATTTTACCTTGTAGATTTATACGCATTATATATTGTGTATTGTTGCTGTATATTTTTTCTATACTAGCAGATCTTCTTAGCTATTAGTTTTGGATTTATAGATAGTTGCTAAACTATATTACCTACCATAAGCCTTCTTCTATGTTTGCTTTTAGAGGTAATTAACGTTGTAGGTAACTTACTGCTTGACAATAGCATTTTAGCATTCTAAGCAACGTATAAAGAAATCTAGCGAAAGATATCCACCTGCTTTTTGCAAAGGTTTTTTATAGTTTGCTTTGTTATATAAAAGTAGAATAGCCTATAGAGTCTAGTTTAAATTTTGCAGTATGCTAAGTTTGGCTCTGCGGTATAAACTTTGAAAGTTTATGTAGATAATATTGTATATATAGTATACGCTAATGCTTAGAGACAAATTTTCAATATTAGTCGCATGCCTATAAAGAATGATTTTTAGGGTTGTTGTTTAGTTTAGCGCTATCCTACGGATATTGAGAAATACTATTAATAATATAAAAATTAACTTAATTTTCTCTGTTTTAGCCTTGGTGTATTATGCCTAATAAAGGCGTTGTAGAACCTTTTAAATTGTTTTGTAGTTGTTTTAAATAATAGCTTTTAACTTATGGCGTTAAGAATGGTTAGATATATCAAGCATGCCGGTATTTTGCTTTCTTAAATAAAGGCTTTAGACACCGTAGGAGATTAGACTATCTCTTATATGCAATATATTATTAACGCTATCTTTACTGCACTTATTTTAATTAATTTACTAGTGAAGGCTATTACTATCAAATTTAGGTTGGGCAGCTTTTATAGCGGCTACGTTAGCCTAGACATATTAATTATAAAAAGGGCAATAGCGGCAAATATAAAGTTAAAGCTTACTTAGGTTTCTACGTTAAGCTTAGCTATTAGCACAAAGCTATAGGATACAAAGCGCAATAATTCTACTAATAATATATAGGAATGTTATTTTGTTGAGTTTCTAGGCTTATTCCTTAGATTTTTAGCGCTAAGTCTTTCTATTTATCTGCTAGATTAAGCTGTATAAATATTACGTTTATTGTCACTCCTATATATACTAAAGCTTTGTATATTGCGACTAAGCGATGTAGAATATTAAAAAGATGATTTTATACGGTTTCTTATGCGTTATAAGAGCACGTTGCAAGAAATTGAGTTAAACTTTATGGCTCTTCAACCTAGATACAGATCTTGGTTTTTGCTAGTATCTAAGATATAAAACAAGCTTATAGTAAAGACTTTGGATTTAAAATATTGCCTTTTTAATAATAGACCGTTGTTGTCTCTAGGTTTGCTGCATAAAAGAAACGGAGATTTTTCAGCTATACTCGATAGAATAGCAGAAATAAAGTAACGTATAGTTTAGTTTTACACTAAAGAAGTTTATATTTCTATAATTATTATATTAATCGCAGCATTTGTATAAAATAAGATATGATTATTTTACATTAGTATAATTTTAGTAGTCTGCTGTAGACTAACGTTCTAATGCTATCTTATATATAAAATAATACTAAAATAAAAAATAATATAAAAGCAGCGGAAAGCAAATAAATTATTAATATAGCTATAATCAAATCCTGCCAGTCTACAATAGACCGGTTAGTATATAGTAGATAATTAAATAATTTGCTTATATAAAAAACAAATTTTATTTATTATTAAAAATAAAATTAATAGGTAATATTGAGATTAGATAGAAATTATAAACCTAATACTTATAGGGTAGAGATAATATAGCTAAATATATTTTGATTTTTACTAAATCTAGAACTTTTTCAAACGATTAGAACTTTTTTTCAGGCGCTTTGCTAAAGGTCAAGCAAAAGTATTATTACTGTTGTAGATAACTTTTATATTATTAAAGGTTTTTTAGTGCCTAGAAAATAGTTTTATAGGATTGTAAAAAGCAGTTAGATTTTTATGCGCTAGAGAATTATTTTCCTTAGAAGGCGGGGTTAGCGCAGTCGTATTACTATCTTTATTAATCTTTTGCAAGTAGGCTAATTTCTTGCTCTTAGAAGAAGAGGCTTATAACTTATTATTGATAGCGGTAAGATTATAAACTATAGTAAAAGTTCATAGGGATTAGGTACCTACTATTATTACTATGATTTATAATAAAGAATATTAATAATTATACTTAATTTAGACGGTGTTATTGGGTCTTTAGTGCTTGTAGTTATATGTTAAGATAGATTAAAAATATATTTACTAATCTTTTAAAATAAGGAAATCGCCTTCGACGAAGTAATAATAGTGCTTTAAGAGATTAGGCGCTGCCTAGGGCTAAAAAGGGGCTATTTGATGTTTAGGATTTTGATTAGAGAGATAAATTTAAGTAGATTTTTAATAGCATTAGCAGTAAACATAGCATTTTTACGGCAAAAACCATGCATATAGTTAGTAAGATATATATGTTTGCCATGCTTTTGAAAAAGAGTTTAGATTTTATTATAGCCGTTGTATTTATTGTGCTTATATCTTTTAATATTAGGCAATATAGCATAGACATAGTTAGCAAACTATCTAGTTTCTAATATAGTATTTTTGCTAACTAATAAAAATCTTATCTAAAGCTTAAAAACTGCCGACAACTTTTTAATAATGTTGTTAAGATTAACAAAGGGGTTATTAAAGAGTAGAAACTTTTTAATATTAACAAAGCCGCTTATTATAATAAATAGTAAATTATAAAACCCTTTAGAAGAGCCATTATGACCGTGACCTAAAATCTTGGACAGTATTATAAGAAACTGACTAATGTGTTGACTAGGATTTGAATTTATTATATTATACAAGAGCATTGTTTTAAAGAAACGCAAGTTGCTTAAATTATATTTTTGCATTGTTATCTACAAGAGAGAGACTATAAGAAATAAAGCTAAAGTAAGGTTTATAAACGATATAAAAGTATCTATTAAGCTACTTGTTAAAAAAGTTATTGTTTTCCTTAATAAAGCTAAAAATGTTTAAAGATAGATAATTATTATAGAGTTTATTTAGCATATTATTAAAGTCTATCGTTAGCTAATTTAGTAGAGAGATTAAAATTTAAATCTAACTGCACCAAATATGGTTTTTAAAGATTTGCTCTCTCTTAGGAATACTAGTCTCTAAATTAACAATCTTGCCGATTATTACTAAGGTAAAGAAAGTTAAATATAGGTTAAGAAGATTTAGTTTAGCATTGGGCCAATAGGCCTTAAAGTGGTTCTTTTATTCTTCGCAAATTAAAGCTATAATATATTATTATATAATTTTCTATATAGCAGTAGCAGACTTTAGAAAAAAAACCAGAGAAAAAATAAATTGTTAGGCTATAAGAGATATTACAATAAAACGTTAGGTTTTTAGTAAGTATAAAGTGTTAAAGAACGGCAAGATAAAATAAGACCATAGTTTAAATTATTTATATAGTATGCAGCATTTAACGTAGCAGCTTATAACAACATTTTATAAAAACCAGTTTTAATTTTAGAGTTAGTTTTAAGATAAAGTAAAAGTAATATATTTTAATTAGTAAATAGCATTTATAAGAGCTAAGATAACCTATGATGTAAAAAGTTAAAAGATGTAATAGGTAATTTCTTGCAGAAAAGAAGATAATTAGCAAAGTTAACGATTTTATTAATTGCCACCAAGGCAGGGGAACTTAAATATCGTTTAGAAAGGGTTACCTAGATTTACCATTGGGCTAATATATATAAAAGTTGTTATTTTAGTTATAATAAATTAAAGTTATAGTATATAATCGTCTGCTTTTATATATAGCAGCAGCAGATTTAAGTTTAAAGGAGTAAATTATTAGAGTATAGTAGATATTCCAAATAAACATTGCAATTTTAGCTAAAGTAAAGCGTATAAAAAAAGCAAAGCAGAAAGAAGATATGGTTTAAAGTATTTACATAGCATAAAGCGTTTAATGTAGTTGTATATAATAGCTTAATATATAATCTAAAGTTAACTTTAGAGTTAGTTTTAATATAGATTAAAATTATAGGTTAGATTTGTTTAGATGGCTTTTATTATTAGGTTTTGGTATAAAAAGGTGCTAAATATTTTAAGATACTTATCATTAGCAGGTTTATAAGAATAATATATGCCTATGCTAATATCTTAACAAGAGATAGATTAAGGTTATTTTCTTTAAAATACTTTATTGAAAATATAATAAATTATTTTAAAAGTAGTTGGTATTGATGTAAAATGCAGGGTTTTTGGTTTTAAAAAAGCAGTTGGCTATTGCTTCCTATTATATCTAAGTTAGGGTTAGATTAGCCCAGCGATATGTTTGGCATCCTGCGTAAACCTATTGTTCCTTAAAAGCAAGGGCGACTACCTTTAGTTAGGCGTACGGCAAAGCGAGTAAGGAAAGACGAGTAGTATATAACCGCGCAGCTACAACCTATTTCAATTTCAAAAATTAATATTACAAATTCCAATCTCTTATTATCTAAAGAAAAAAGGAAGGTCGATCTCATTAACAAAATTTGATAATATAAGAAGGAATTTTATAGTTAAAGATCTTAGGATTTGAGAAATTGTATATAATGTTAATTAGTAGCAAGGGAGATTAGTTTAAAAAAGGTAAGACTTTTTTAAGAGATAATGCATAATAACAAAGCTTTAGCTATAGTATATTGCAAAGTTTACTATTTATAAAAAACGCTAAAGGAGATAAAGCCCTATATATAGTTAAATTTTCAAATTATATATATATTAATAAAAGATTAGATTTCTATGTAAAACAGATTACATTTTTTATATTTGCAATGTTTCCTTAAAACTAAATTTGAATCGTTTCCTGTTTGCATTAAATACGAATCATTTATAAAGAAGAAAAAATTGCCAAACGCCTGCTGTATAAACAATCTAGCATTAGGTTGTATTTATCAGTATTTAGAAGAATTAAATAACCTATTACCGCTAGAGAAACGTTTTATTAGCATTTATATATCTTATGGTTAAATTACTAAGTTTACTATTAATATAAAAAAGTACACAAGCGGTTATTATTGCAAATTAAAAAAGGGACATATTACTGCTTTCCTAAACGATATTCAAAGCTTAGCAACTTATATCCTTCTATACCTGCTAGTCAATAAGCTTAAAAAGATATATATCTATTTTATTAGTCTTTAACAATTTATTGCATTTGATTTGGGCTTTATGCTTTTTATTAACCTAAATAAGCTTAGATATGCACTAGTTTAGCTAAAGAGGTAGAACCTTTTTTATAGAAATATTATTATCTCTAAAGAGAACCTGCAAAGCTGGGGGGAGTGGTATCCAGGTTTAGAGGTCGCCATAGGTTTGATAAAACAGATGATTCTATACGAGTTGCATCTGGAAGATGAAATTAGCGCTGGTTACTACGTATTAGCTATAGAGCGTAGCCGTCCTAATAAGCCGGTTTAAAATATATAAGAGGTTTTTGCATATTTGCAACTTTAAGAGGCAGCTATCGCTAAGATAAAAGCTAAAAGCAATAATAGGCTTAGTAGTACGTAGCTAAGACGCTAAAACCCTAAAGAGATAAATATTTAAAATATTAAGAAAGAGATCTTAGAAAAGATATTAATGGGTTTTTTAAACATTGATAAAAAAGTAGAGCATAGTTTAGAAAAGCGTTTAAAAGCGGTTTGTGCAGTAATATTAAAGACTGGTAGATATATTCAAGGCCAGAAACTACGCAATATAGCGTTAAAGTTTTGCCTTTATAATAATAAAGCAAAGCCCTACCTTATTTACTGCAGAAGTAAAGACTTTGCTAACTCTAACGATTTAGATTTTTTTCCCAAGACGTTTTTTTATTTGTTTCCTTAGGGCCAAAGTGGCTCAAAGCCGTTTAATAACATAGGCATCAGTGAAAGAAAGGCAGGTTTTTAGTTACAAAAGCCAAACACTAGCGGTTAGTTAGGTTAAAACTCTTTTCCTCTTTAAAGATAGTACGCTTTTATGCTATAAAAACATAGTAGAAATCAATCTATATATTATAATATTTGTTTAATTATATTAATAAATGCATAGGTTTATAATTTGCTATGTACTTAACGTTTTTGTTTATAATTTTTAATATATTGGTCCGCTCAGAGAATAAGAAGATTAGTAATATTTAGATGAGGAACGCTTCCTTTCCACAAATGAAAGCAATTTTAAATACAATTATAACGGAGGATATTAAGAAAGCTGTTGAAGAATATTATATTATAAGAACAATGACAAATAAAGACATCGCTTATCTGCTCCGGCAAATAATAGCTTTTAAACAGCGATAACACATATTAAATAAGAAGCAACTTTACTGCTGAAGGAAAATTATGTCTTTATGCTTAAAGCATAGGATGCTTTGTATATAGTTTACAATTAATCCCAACAATCTAACTAATAAAGTAAATATAAAGCTCTTGGCTTATTGGATGGCGAATGAACAAATCGCCGAAGAGCTAATGCGCAAGTTTTGTGCTGGTATTGGTTGTATATAGCACTTAGTGCAAGATCTGGTTAATTTAGCGACGTTTTTCTATTGAGAATTAGACTTGTTCTTTGAGCACCTCGTCTCTGTAGGCGACAATTTTGTTTTTAGAAAAGTATTTTACTATTTTGGGTATGTAGAGACTAACTAGCGTAGCGCCCTATACCTCTATGAATTTTTTTGGCTATATGCAAATATTAAACTGCCTAATTTATTTAAAAATATTAAAAAGCCAGAGAATTATAAATACGCAAACGATATATATATATATATTGATTTTGTCTTTAGCAAGGTATATATTATGTTGCTTAGCAAGTTTTTTAACTTTACTTAATAGATAAACTAACTTTGCTTTATAGTATTATAATAAAGATAGAGCTAGAGCGTATCAATCTAATAATAGCGTTTTTAAAAACATTAAACATTTGACTAGAGATTTTTAAAAGCTTAATGAGGCATTTAACAATAAGGTAAATTTAATAGCGTATTGCTGTTAAAAGTATAGCTATAGAGCTATCTATATAAAGTATAGCTTTTAAAACTATGCTAAGTTAAAAACCTAGCACTTATATTGCTTTAAGGCCTTATAGACACTGCGCGAAAAGACCAAATTTACTAGCGAAGGTCTCTTTTACATTTAATAAAACTATAAGCGGGTTTATCGTTACTGTTCTGTGTTGGTAGTGTTAATGCGCTATAATATAAACACTACGTTTTTGCTAACTAATTTAACTAGGTTATTAATAATTTATTATATAATAAATTATGCAACTAAGCTTGATATGCTACTATGGAAACGCGCATTTTTTTTAAGCGAGCTCATAGAGGGCAGCAAATATTAGCTGTGTTAGGATGCTACTGTAAACAAAGCACTAATAAAAAAAGCAGTATAGCAAAACGATAAGACACGGCAGTTTCTTGCGCGCATAGCTAACTAGATCTTTACAAGTTGGAAGTTGTCAGCAGTTAAGGTTTGCAGCAATTTTTTTGGTTATAAGAACAGCTATAGCAGCTAAAAGATTTAGCGTAGTATCTACCTTAATATGCTATACTAGACGGTCTTTTAGCGTTAGAACGGATTATATAAGATGGTAGGCCTAAAGGTAAAGTTTAATAAACTTGCTGAAACAATGGGGTTTAATGCCTAAGGGCGATATTTGTCCTCGCTATTAGCATATATACATCGCGGTCATCTTCTCCAGGGCTTCTGCTTCTATAAATATATATTAACTATATAGATACAAAAGATTAAGAGAGATATATAGTTAAACTAGCCGCAGTTTATTTTATTTAATTCCTCTTTACTAGATAAAGAGTTATAGATATAAGAGATAATTGCAAAAGAGACAAAAGCTGTTCCTATCTTAAATAATATTTTAAACAATGATAGATTTGGAATATAAGATAGATTTTATAGAAGATATAACTAAGATTTTCTCTAAGTAAAGTTACTATAGAAAAACATTAAAACCTCAGTTTGCCATAGACTAAAAAACAAAAACTATTATAAATATAAAGTAGTGCTAATAGTTTATAGATTAACAGTGCTTTTTCTCGCGCTGTTTATTTTATAGGAGAAATTTATAAACGCTATTAAATAAAATCCCGCAAAACTATAAATAATATTTAAAAAACAACTACTACGCTATATTTATGCTATTATTAAAAATATTTAGTTATTTTACAAAAGCATAAAAGATGCTAAGCAAAACGCAAAGCTATAGGTAAACCATTTTAAAAATAATAAGAGCGTTAAGTATAATAAACTTAAAAACGCTGTTAGGCTAAACGCAGAGTAGAAATTTAATACTAGTAATATCCGCTACGCGTTTTACAATGCTGTTTCTAGCTTATACAAGGACAGCGGCATTATAAATAGGTCCTTATACTTCCAGGAACTGCTAACTCAACTCAATACTTTTAAATTTATAAACAACGCTAAATATAATTATACGTTTACTAATAAATTACCAATATATAATATATATTATATTATTGTAAAATAATACTTTTAAGCAATAAAAGCATTATAATTATAGCTAAACAAAGAAAAGTTGCTTATTATCGAGGGTAACAAAAAAAAACCCAGGCATATAAGTGCTAAGATAGGTTTTAATAATAAGACAGTATATTTAAATTAAAGTGTTGTGCAACTGCGAGTTTAGCTAAATATAGCCTCTAGTAACACTTTTAAACAAGTGATAAAGGTGATTAGTAAAGAGAAAACATTAAATTAAATGTAAAAAATTACACTAAAGCTTATCTGCACTTTCCTAGATAAAAAAGCCTAAGATGCAGAAAAATAATACCTAGAATATATTAGTAGTTAAAAAGGCACTAGGAAAACTTAGATTATTTATACTCTTAAAAATATATTTAAAGCAAAGCATATATCTAATAAGCTTATTATTATAGCTATATTAAGAGCAGCTACTGTTGCTATTAAAGGTATAATAATATATTTAGCCTTAAGGCTATCTTTTAAAAACAAAACCAAATTGGTAAAAGATTTTAAAACGCCGATTTCAGCACAAAGCAAAGAGCATTAGCGTCGCTGTAACGTTTTCATCGTCGACAAGGTAAGCCTCCTTAATCTATATAACCTTTCTAAAATAAATGATTAGTTGCAGGAGCTATAAGGGTTTCCTAACAAGCCATTTAGCGGCTTGCTTATTATTATATTTATAAAAGATTTCCTTTAATTTTAGCTAATTTAGGCAATAGAGTTATTAAAAGAAATAAAGCATTTAAAGCTAACTATAAGCAAAAGAAAGCACAAAGAAAATAAAGCAAAGAAGCTTTAGGAGAAGTTTATATACATTGTTATCCTCAATAAGTAGAAACGTGCTAAAGGAGACTTATACCTTTTTAATCTGCTGTGCAGGCTTTAAAAAGAAAAGCAAACACTATAAAATGCCTTAAAGATATAAGCGCTATATAAATAAAACTTGCAACTTAATTTTATAAAAGGAAAGAGGGCCGTTACGCCTTTAAATTAACATTAATAAAATATAACTCTTTACGCAGCTCTTTTCTTTAGCAAAGAGACTAGCCATAAGCTATTAATCTATATAAACCAGCATACCTAAAAGAGCAAAGCGCTATTAGAGGCAAAAAAAAAAGCTATAATGCTTATAAAAGATAATAGCAAAGTTACTATGCTTAGATTATTTTCTTACATTAAAGGCATGCCAATCATAGTTAACAAAAATAAATATATAGCTTTTAACGTTGTAAACGGCGCCAAGTTTATAGTTATTAACATTCTCCACCCTCTTAGGTTAAAGAAAATTTTAATGAGCAATATGCTCTTTATCTTCGTAGAAACACTAAGCAATATCCTTTTATAGTTATCCGCCATATATAAGCTTTATATTCCGCATCTACCGCCTAATATAATTATACTACTAGCGAAAAAGTTTAAAATCCTAAGCTATAAACTTATAAGGTTGCTCTCTTTAAACACTAACCACGCTAGCGGTAAAGTTAAAGTTCTTTGCAGAGGGTTACTATATATATTAGCATTTATTATCATAAACTACAAAAGCTAGAAACAAACCTTAGAAAAAGCGCTGCTAAGGCTATATAAGAAAACAATATCATAGGTCTCTAAGAAGCTACAAAAGTATGACTTTATTAGTATATATATATAGTTATTTTAAGTGCAGCGTTTAAAAGATATAGCTTTAATTAGGCCGTTAAAGGTAGCTGAATTTTTAAGAAGTTATATGTTAGATAATTTTACAAAAGGGGTAGCAAGGCTAAACACTCTTACTATAAATATTGTCAACTAATATAAGGCATAATATAAACATTAGGGTTAGAAAAATATTATATTCTTCTAGCTTACCTAGCTTAGCTATATTGCGTTTTTTCGCTTGCTAGTCTTAATATATCCAATAGTATAAAAGGTTTATCTATAGTTTTAATGCTCCTATAATAGCGCTGCATAGTAAATATATAAAAAAAGGTTAAAATAATTGAAATTTTAGACATTTCCTGATTTAAAGACACTTATTTCTTACAAAGCTAGTCTATCTTTTTCTATATCAAGCCACACTATACATTAATTATATCTTAATAAGCAAAAAGCTTAGCTACAATTATCTAAGCAAAGGTACTAACTTAAAAAGAAATAACAGGGATGCCAATTAAATTTAGCTCGTTTTTCCACTTATTAAAGGCTGGAAATATATTGGTAAAAATGCTAGAAAATTAGCTCAGCAAGTCCACAAATGCACCTTTATTAATTTAGTTAAATATGCCTAAAATAAGATTAAATAATAGTTTACAATAAAGGTAAAAAAGGCAAACTAACAAAAGCTATAATAATATATTTAAGCATTCTATATGCAATTAGCATATGCGCCTTTTATTAACAAAATAGCCTCCTTTATATAAACAACAACGCACTGCACCTAAGCGCTATTTTCATATTTATACAAATCGCAAGAAAAGCAACACTCAACTCCTATAGCTTGCACCAGCAACGCAGCAATACAAGAGCGGCTATTTAACAGCAATACTCTCTTTTCTTTTCAAGGTTTCAAATCATGCTTAACCAGTAAACACAATAGTATAGAAATCTCTTTTCCACTTAAATATAGGTTGATATTATAGCAGAGCAATAAATTACAACTACCTTTAAAATACGTTAACTAAAATAACCAATAAATAAAACAATAAACAATAGCATACTCTAATATAATAATAGCATAAGTGCCAGTGCCAATATAAGTAAAAATATAGGCAACGATTAAGACATTCTTTTAACACTATTGTAACGTTTAACATTTAAAACTATGAATATTATAAAGGTTTGCAAGGTTGCTTTTTAATATTGATCTAAGAATACATTATAACTAATTAGACCTTTATTTCCAACAAACAAAGGTTGCACCAAAACTTAATATTAAATATGCCTGCCTTTAGTTTACATTACTTTTCAACCTTCTTCTAATGCTCTACTCTACTTATTATATATAAGTTTAAAAATAGGTAGTTATGTTTTTTATAGACTAATAATAATTTCACTTAGTCTTAACTTTTAAATTGTTGCTTTAAGTTAAACTAACGCTTAGTTATTGCTATAAGGACTACTTTATATAATATTAAATTGTTATAAAGCAAAAGCAGCAATATATACCTAAATCTAATATTATTAATAGAGATAACTTTGCTAAAGGCAGGTTACCTTATCTTAAAGCAAACTAAAGACTAGGCATGCTTTGCAAGGCTAAAAATAAAGTGTTGCAAAATGTTAACAAGGTTTAAAAGACTTTTGCATTGCTATAGCATAAGACGGTGTCGAAAGAACTTTTGCACAAAGGAGCTTAAAACCTTATTTTAAATATTTTTGCACATTTAGCAAAAGCTTAACATATTAAAATATAGCAGTTTATTATAGGCGCGTTTAACTAGTTTAAGAGAAAAGCAGCATAATATACTTATTTTATGCGGCTATGTTTTAATTGTTAAAGTAATAGCTAAGCAAATTAAAGCAAAAGAGTTTAAAATAAAAGCCTATGCAAAAAGAATAAAGTATAAAGGATAATAAATTTGTTTTAAGAAACAAATTTTTATCTAGAGAAATTTATTATTTTGCGTAGTAATTTTAACCTTAGCATTATTAGTTTTAGGGCTTTAAATCTATAGTAGTTATCTTTAGCTTACTAATTATAAATTTTATTAATAAAGTTTATAGCTATTAATAAGAAGCGACTTAGAGAAGTTGGAGATGAACCTACTTTTCCGCAGCGCTGCACCTAATAACCATCGATTTCTAACGCACTAATCATTTTAAACCTTTTACTCGAACTAATCACAGCCAAGCGGCCTATCATTGACTTTTCTCGCGCTGTCAGAGACTAAAATATAACCTTTCTAAACGAAAGGCATAATCTTTTTTCTTTTTTTCTTTTATATATATTACTATTAACTTTCTAACTTATATAAATATCTTATATATAAGCAAACAAATAAAAATTTAATTACTATAGCAGCTTTTGCCCTTATCGCAAACATTTTAACCTAGCTAATCTTTTATATAACCTTTCTAAATATAGACGCTAGCTATTAGGCTTTTATTATATACTTAAGCTTTAATACTTAGTTTTATGCTAATGCTTTTAGCTTTTGCAAAAATGTATATAACCTATTATTGTCTTTTTTTATTATACGCTTACAAACTAATAAAATATAAAACTAAAAGTTAGCCTTAGCTAACCTGCTTATAGCTAATATATAAGTTAAGGTAGGCATTAATTGGAGCTATATATTTTTAGCTTTTGCTAAAATTATATAATAAAACTTATACTTTACTATACTATAAGTTTATCCTTTATTTTTATTTTTATATAAGAAATTAATATTATTTAGCATTATTGCCAGCGTTAGCCACTATGCAAACGTTAATTATAATTATATATATAAAAATATAAATTTTTTTGCTAACCTCTTTAATAACTGCGTATATATAGCAGAGTATTAGCACAGCGCTTGCGCTAACTATATTTAGCGCTTGCATGCTATTTAATGCTAGATAATAGGTTGTATAATAGAAATATTAGGGGTGTTTAATGGTTATTAATAAAAAGAGATTTCTTAGTAGCTTATGCAAGATAATATAGGTAAAAGAATAAGAATTTTTACTTTGCATAAAATATGTTTTATTTAGCTATAATTATTATTCCTCTTTATTTTATTAGCTAATATATTTTCTAATCTATATAATAAGTTAATTTATTAAAACTAAAATATCAAAGGCAATATTAAATTTACCATTTGTATACGCATTTGCTAGATTATTGCTGCTATTAATTTATTAGACCTTTAAAATTTCTCTCTTTTTATATAACTTCTAAAAAGTTATAATATTAATTATTAATTATTTTTTTATATTATTCTAAGCTTAACTAAGCAATTATATATAAAGTAAAAGTTTATATAAATTACTAGTGAGATTTAGGAAAGATTTAGCTAATTAATAATTTTTCTTAAGGTTGTATATAAGGCAACTTTAATATTAAATTTATTTACCATTTTATATAGCTTACTAGCTAATATGCTCTTAGTAACCCTTTTATACTTAAAGGAATTTTAATATGTAATATTCCCCTAAAGAGTTAAGTTATGCTTTATATAATTTATCTTTTTATTAAATATAATAATAAATCTTAGCTAGAAAAAAAGGTCTTAGTTGTTGGCAAATGATTCGTTAATAAAAACAAACAATTTTGCATAAAATATATTTAAAAAGAAATATACCTTAAACTTCTTTATACATTGTTTATTTGCTATTAAATCCTCTTATTTAAAAATATAATGTTGTTTTTTTTAAGTATATAAACTTAAGCTGCGACAAATAAGTTATATAAAGCTTTTAATTATAAAACTAATAAAATATATATTGCTTATACGCGCTAAAAAATATATTGCTAAGCTATATCTTTCGCACAATAGTTAATAAGCTAAAGGTTATTAGCCTAGCTTTTCTATATAAAAATAATATCTTTGCTATTTAACTTAATTTAGCCGCTATTAAACTCTAATAGATTATTATATAATAAAATTGCCTTAGGCTTTATATAATAGCTTTCTTTTTTTATTTTGTCTTTTTTATAGCGCAAAAAGCTCTTTATACTAAAGCTAAATATATTATTAGTTTATAAAGCAATAATTCCAAATTTATGCAAACTATCCTTAAGCATTAACAAATATAAGTCATATATTAAGATATCTATATTCAGGTTTTTTATATAATATATATAATATATCTTATATTAGTATAAATTAAACTTTGCTAGTTTATATAAAGGCTTTTAAATCTAGAAAATAATGCCTTTAAGATACTTATTTTAAAATTCCTTAGAAAAAAATGCTAAAATAATTTATGCAAGATTATTATAGCTTTATATATACGCTTAAGTAATATTTTGCATCTCTTTATATATATTAAAGTCTTTTATTAACGTAAAGCTTAGTGTAAAAATAAGTTGCTAGCTTATCTGCTAAATTATTAATGCTTAAGTTAAAACCCTATCTTTCCCATTATCTCTATACCCTTAAACAATCAGCCTACTCTTCTTATATAAATATATTATCTTACCCTTAATCTCTTATACTAATTAAGTCTTAAAGATTTATTTATTTTAATAAATATAAAAATCATGTTAAATTATTTTAAAAACACTTTATGCAATTAGGTTATTAACCTTTATAGCATTAAATTTCTTAAACAAAGCGCTTAAAGTTATAATAACATTATCCTTCCTAAGCTTAATAGCTAACGCATAATTGTCCTTTTCTTTTTATATAAGATAAATCCTTATATAAATAGCCTTAAATAATTATCCCCTTTAATATATCCTTTAAGTAAAGTAAACTATTATATAAGTCTTCTTTTATAATTGCCCTTTACAACAAACTACTAAGGGTTCTTATACAATAAAAGCAACCTTACTATTACTATTGCCAATATCATTTTTCAAAGGCAAATAGTATAATTTTACATATATATATCTAAACTTTACTAATTTATTAATTATATCAAAGACTATATTTTATCTTTTATACGCCTAAATCTTATATAAGCTTTACTACCCTTGCCTTTTTCTCTATACTAATACTTTGCTGCAAAGCAATAAGTCTTAAACTATATATAGCTAAAGTCTATTCCTAATATTAATCGCACAATTAATTTCTACCTAAGCATAAATTTTCTATAGTTTATTTATAGCCTTAAAAACTGCTTTTGCACAAGTAACTTAATTAAATAATAATAGCAAGTTATAATTAATCTATAAGTAAGCGCTAAAAACAAGTAGCATTAGTATAAAGCCACTTAGTCTAACTATATCATTTAAAGCTTTAAAAGCTATTTAAAAAATCATACGCTTATTAATATTATAACCAATTTCCTTCTTAAAGATATCATACGCTCTCCTCAATAATATATAAGCTTTTTTCACCTTGCTAACTGCCTAATATGCCTTAATTAATATCTTTTTACACATATATCCCACAATTTATATATATCTTTTAAACTCTTAAAACGCAAAATTTATTCCAGCATTATATATAATAACGTCTAAAAGTCTAAGATATATAAAAATCCAACATTTATACAAAACATCCCATACGCTTTATATATCTTCTTTATCTAAAAACTCTTTAGCCTAATATAAAGTTAAAGTATTAATAACATAAAGAATATTATTATTAGTAAAACGTATAATATCTACGAAAATTTTATAATTAAAATCATAACTATCCCTTAAAGAAAACTTAAATCTTTATAATAACTATTTATACATCTAGCAATAATAACAAAACTTCTAAATCTATTCCAAAGTTAAATAGTCTATATTATACATCTCAACATCCTTTAACAACTAATATAACCTATCTATACAAGCATAACCAAATTACTAATACAATTGTTAAAGTTTATACTCTAAAAGAAATACAACTAATTTCACCCTTAACAAATTAAAAAATAAATATCCCTACTTTTATACAATAAGAATAAAAACTCTATCATTTCTTTATATAATAATATTTATTATATT
>JALRMF010000597.1:0-21239 GCA_026120015.1 Dendrostoma leiphaemia
AAAAGAAAATAAACTATAAAGCTAAATAAATAGTAAATTATAGTTGCTTAATTAGCAAATTCTATATTATTAATAATATTTTAATAAATCTCTTAATTAGCCTTTTTAAGCTATATTGCATAGAGCTCTTTATTTAATATAATAGCTATAATAGCTTATTTCTAATCTTTATCTAAAGACTAATAAGCTATTGTTTTATAGCTTTAAATATGTTTAATTATGCTGGTAAGTCTATGCTTTAGTTTAATGCGTATTTTAGATTTTTATATCTTAAGTAGCTTTTTTTTTATATTTATAAAGAGAGTTGTAGTGTTTTATTTGCCGTTTGCATTGCTAAGAAAGCAAAATATGCTATAGTTTTTATTAGTTTAGCAAAGGTTAGTAAGGAAAAAACGAAGGCAGAGCGCGTTTTTTAAGATATTAAAGTCTTTTATAACTATAGTTTATCTCTTTTTAACAGCTTATTAAGTTACTTTTAATAGTAGAATAAAAGTATACTTGTAAAAGTTATAAAGTATTATAATCTTTTGCTTATTTTTGCTTTTTAGGGTAAGAGTATTATTAGTAGCTATGCGCTTAATGCTTAGTTTTTTATAGTTTATTTACTATAATGTTTTGCTATAGGCTATAATGTTTATAATAAATAAAATTTTAAAAAAAGCAGTTAGATTAATAAGTTTAATATTGCGGGCGCGTAATTTGCCTTTGTTAAAAATTAAGAATAAAAGGCAAAAGAGTTTTAGTTGATTCTTATTTTTATTATTATCTTAGGTTAAGTTAACCTAAGCTTGCTTTTAAAAAGTAAATTTATTGTATAATTTTTAGTAAATAGTGTTAAGGGTAATAAGTTTTTTTTAGTGCTGCATAGGGCTTTAATAAATCTTTTTATAATAAAGGCAACTTTATAAATAATAGCCTTTTAGGCTAGTAGATTATATTAGTGGGTATTAATAATAGTAACTAAGGCGTTTATATTTTTTAAAGTAATAAGCTAGTTATTAGTAATTTTTATAAAAGTATAAATAGCTTTTTTTATGCTTATAGCCTTAGTTTTGCTATGTAAAAAAGTAGTAGTATTAGAGATATAATAACTATGTTAGTTTTAAAGGCGGTTAGTAAAAAAAGCTATAGTAAATTATAAATGATTTTATAGTATAATTAAGGGCATATTAGCGTATATAAACTTAAAAGTTAGCTTATTAATTTTACTAGCTTAATTATCTAGGTTTTAATTAAGGCTTTAGTTTAAGTTATTTTTTTTAAAGCTATTTAAATAGTTGAATTAAGCTTCTAGCCTTTATAAACCGCTAATTTATAATTTATTTACTTAAATATAAGGTATTTAGCTAGAGCGCGCTGTGCTTTTTTTTTTTTAAAATAAATAAGCTTATACTTAAAAGATAGTTTTCTAGAAAAAACTCTTAGCTAATATAAATATTATATTTAACTTTGCAATTAAGCATATTATTATATCTTTTTATAGCAAGGTTTTTATAAAAAGCTATAGCTTACTTTTAATGGTATTTAAAATATTAATTAATATTATGTTTATAAAATAAATAAAAAAACAGGGGTGTAGGTTTATAGCGAGGAGGAAGGACCGGCGCTAGCCGGCAACGGCTAGCGGGCAACGAAGGGGCACATAAGCCATCTTCCGTGGCCCCATCTGTCGACGTGAATAGCCTCCCTTCCTTCCATATACCACCACCAACGAATCAACGGCATACCCAACCTAGTGCACTATTCATTAATGTAAGACCCTACCAACAAGGGGGTTGTCTTGTACAGACCTGTTACCTGCTCAGACTGTAAGCCAAACTTGACTCAAGCAGAGTTTTGGGTCGTCACAACCACCAAGTACAAAGTTCTTTAGAGAGCATGCCGAAATAATTGCCAGTAGTTTTTGTCCATCGATTGTAGCTCTCTATCACGTTCACTGTGTGATTCCTTACTAAATTTCCTTATCTAGAATCCATGTCGACTTTCTTGCTTGGCTGAGCAACTGGTCAACTTCGGAGCCACATGGTTCCTTATGGGTTCAACCTCGACGGCGTCCTGGGGTAATATGCAGCCAGTTGAACATTGGGCAAGTTGAGATAGAAGGCCACAACGCGGTCCAGACCGATACCGCCACCACCGTGAGGCGGACATCCGCCTTGTTTGAAGACGCCCACGTATTCCTTCAGACCAGGCGCTCCCGGGTCCACGCCCTTCTTGCGCATGCGCGCCTCCAGCTCCGTCGGGATGTTGATACGCTGACCGCCAGACATGATCTCCTGGCCGCGCATGAAGAAGTCGTAAGCATTGGTGACCTTGGGATCCTGCGGGTCCTCCTTGGCGTAGAAGGGCCGGGCCGACTCTGGGAACTTGTCGAGCACGTAAAAGTCGGTGCCGTACTTCTTGCGAATGATGGCGCCCAATGCCTTCTCCTGTGGCGTAGACATGTCCTCGTCGTCGGTGACGTTGCGGAAGTCCTCAGGACCCTCCTCGCGCAGTAGCTTCTGTCCCTCGGCGAAGGTCAGGCGGACCTCCTTGCCATCCTCGGGGAGCTTGAAGGGCTCGGAGGGGTAGACGGAGCGCACAAAGGCGATCTCGTCCTTGCAGCGCTCCTCAAGGTTGCGGAAGATGTAGAGAAATACACCCTCCAGCATGTAAATAACCTCGTGGTATGACTCTTCGATCTCCATTTCCATATCCATGCCAGTGAACTGATTGAGACGTGTCAGAATGAAAAGAGAACCCGCTCGGCGTAATTTGAATGAGGAGCAGGGGGGAGGGGTACCTCGGTCATGTGTCTTGGTGTGTTGGAGTTCTCGGCACGGAAGACCGGACCAATACAGTATACTCTCTTTCTGCCACCGGCGATCTCCATCTGCTTGTAGAACTGGGGGGACTGGGCCAGGTAGGCACTCTTGCCAAAATAGGGCAGGCCGAATACATTGGCACCGCCCTCGGAGGCGGCACCGATCAGACAGGGCGGCTCAAAGGAGTGGAACTCGTTCTTCTTGAGGTACTCGACAAACAGGTCGCGCACGTTCTCGCGCACAGTCTGGACGGCCTGCTGCAGGGGCGCTCGCTTGTGCATGACGATGTTGTCCAGGTGGGTCTCGAGGGTGGCGGACAGGCCCGGGGCGGCGTCCTGGGAAATGCTCAGCTCCTGCATCTTGCCGTCGACGTCGAAGCTGCTGATGGCGGCGTTGGAGGCGTTCATGGTCAGGCCCAGCATCTCGGGCCCGCGGGCGATGCAGTACATCTTGGTGATGTGCAGCTCGTAGTTGGAGACCTTGCAGCTCTTGACGGGCTCGAGAGGCTTCTGGACGGTGGCCTCGATGGCGACGTAGCTCTCGAGGCTGATGGCGCCGACCCACTTGACCATCTGCTTGGAGATGGGCTCGCCGTCGGGGCTGGCGGCGATGACGCCCTGGATGCTCCAGTCGGCGAGCTCGCGCAGCTCGACGAAGCACATCTTGGCGCCCTGCATGCGCGAGTTCTGGATCCAGGCGCGCAGCTTGACGGGCTTGCCCAGGTGCTCGTCGGCATACTGCTTGAGGGCGACCTTGGGGGGGGCGAGGGTGACGATGTCGCGGTCGCCGTAGTTGTCCTTGGCCTTGTCCTCGGAATCCTCCTTCGCCTTGGCTGCTGCCGTGGCGGCCTCGCGCTCTGCGGCTCGCTTGGCCTTCTCCGCTTCCTTCTTGGCCTTGGCCTCCAGCTTCTTGAGAGCCTTCTTGGAGGGACCAGCATCGCCCTCGCCGTCGGCCGCGGGGGCAGCCTCTGGAGGAGGGGCAGGCTTTTGTTCGTCGGCCATGGTGGGCGGCACTGAGCGTGGATGAGTCAGACGAGTTGAATTCGCGAGGTCGCTGCCTACGTCAATGTCGAGATGAAGGTAGAGATGGGGCGGGGACAGGCGGGACGGGAGAAGCACTACGTAGATAAAGGTCCCTGGAGTGGCGTGGTCGCAGGGAGAGGAATCTGGTGGTGACTCGATCGGCCAAGGTTCGCGTTCGCAGGGGCAGTTTGAACAATGTTTTTGGAGGGGTCGTTGGAGAGCAGCGCTGGCAGAGCAAAGGCCTGTCTGTGGTGGTGGGGTGCTTTTCCGTCCCCGCTCCCACCCCTGCCCCTGTTCACACAAGACCTGCAGTCATAGTATCAATCACCCCATCCATACCTACTCCGTAGTCGAACAAAGACTCGCACACCGTCAAGAAGATGCAGTATAAAGACACTACATGGTAGTGTACTGGCTATCTTTTTATCCCAACCCCCAAGATAATAATGACAAGTCAACCCTATATTCCCACATATGAGCAAGCATACGCATGTTCGAGGACCTGGTACTTCGTATGCTGCACTACTTAAATTTAGGGCATGCTGTTTTCTCTCTCCTCTCACTTCCTTCCACCCCTAGACCTTCATCCAATCAGTACAGTACTGTACATGCAAGAGCACGTACAGCACACCCCCAGAGCCACTGGACAGTGCCCCGAATCGAATTGGGTGACCTCTCTCCCCTTCATACAAAGACTTGTTGTAAAGTGCCCAAGAATCAGAGTCCCCGCCTTCACGTCCGGGGCCAAAACACAACGACTCTGCCGTTCGCCACGCATCGCCGGTTACTGCCACAAACCTGGACGGTCCCTCTCAAGAGAAACATGGCACTTCATTATTGTCACCATCATCACTACCTTTCGAGATGCATTATTGGTCTGCCGGAAGACTAGAGTGGTAGAGCAAAGTCCCCTCTCCAAGGTACATGAAGCCCGTGTCACCAGCCATCCTCATCCACATCCTCACCCACGTGTCCCCGTCTTGGCTCTGATCTGCCCTGCCAATGCGTGCAAGGTCTATCGCCACGGTATCAATACTACTATCAATACAGATTGAATGCCCCAATTCGCCAACTCCCAAAGCCGCACCAAGAAAGTTAGCCGAAAGCATCTCGACAAGCCAACGATCACGTCCGTCCAATGCAAAATCAAATAGGGGATAGCGTCCAGCATACACCAGATCCCTTTCGTCTCAATGCTGAAGCCAAGAGCTCTAGGAGGTCTCATGCATTTTAATTGCCGCCTTGCACCCCCCTCCCTTTCCTGTCGCTATGCCAAACAATCAAAGAAGCCGCCAACTAGAAAGTCTCTCTTTCTCTGTTCACGCAGCCGTCATCATTACCCAGTCGTTCTTGGCGAAGCGCAGTCCCGCCCCCATCAGAATCAGAATTGCGCACCCCCAGCGGATTCATTCGTGCAGGTGAAAAGGTTGATGTGGTGATCGCCCCTCGCTGCGGCGCCCATGACCATGCGGTGTGGGTGGAACGAGGTCGCGGAGATGGGTGAGCCTCGGTTTTGGCCCAGGAAACTGGAGTAGGGCTCCACGCGCGACAGCTCTTTGCCGTGGAAGTTGAAGACCTTTACTATATGGGCGGACGTGCCACTTCAGCATCCATCAAGTCAGCAACAACGACCAACGTATCCTCACGCGAGCCAGGAGGGAGGGTGGAGAGAGAAAGGAACTTACACAGAGAACACGGGTAGATGCTCGTGGACGCTCGCTGTCCTGAGCACGTCTTTGGTCGTCTGGAGCACCTTGAGCGGCTGATCCATGCGGATGTCCCACAGCCTAACCTTGCCGTTGCGCGACGCCGAGACGAGCTCCCTCTGCCCGCCACGCTGCATGTGTACGCTTCGCACCCACTGCCGGTCTGGCTCGTCCTTCCACTTGCGCACCATGGCCTCCTGCGGCTTGAGACGGGGGTCGAACACCCGCACCGCCCCGTCTCCGAACCCGGCCACAAATATATTGCCCGTCATTTGGTCCGATGTCAGGGACGTGACGCAGCTGCCCGACCGCGCCGGTATGTCCATCACGCACGTCTCCGAGCTCGCGTTCCACACCCGGATCATACGCACATCGCCGGCCACCAAGACCGTGCCGTTCACCTGTAACCAATCGAACACCATGCCCGAGTTGACGTTGCTCGCCACCATGTGGGTCAGTGCCCGCCACGAGGACGCGAGCTCCGGCTTCTTAAGGTGTGCCTCGTCATCGCTCGGCGCATAGTTCCGGTAGATGCGGATGACACCGTCGGATGAACCGCTCATCAGGAACGCCTGATCGTCCTCGTTGATAAACTTGATGTCGCCGATTTTCGATCCTTCTGGATTCCCGTTCGAGAACCTGCTCTTGCGCTTCTGCAGCTTCCAGTCCCAGACGTAGACGGTATTAGCGTCGTCTGCAACGGCGAGGTGGTCTTCGAACTGATGGAAGGTCATCTTGGCGGGTTGTGCGCCATTGTTGATCAGCGCGAGCTGATGGTTCCATTTGTGGGAACCGGCATGAGACTTCTGAGGCTGCGTCTCCCTAAGTATGCCCTCGTTCCTTGACCGTCTCCACAGGCGAGCGTTGTATTCTTCGCTTCCGGGTTCCTCGGCCTCGTTCGCTTTCATCTGCGGCTCCCAGAAGTATTCGATCGACCACTCAAGGAAACCACTCGGCAAGGGCAGCGCTGGCACCTCCCGCATGTTGCGCTGCTTGTATCCAACCGAGACGGGTTCCTCCGCCACATGATAATTTGCAGGTGCCATGAGCTGCTCGTGCTGCTCCGGCGGCGCGTCGGGCAGTCCAGTTCTGTTCCTCAGAGAGCCATTCCGGGACGCTGGTTGGCTTGGCGCAGGCGTCGGGCTGGCATGCATCCCATCGGTACCAGCCCATGGGCCGAACAACGTGCTGAACGTTCTCTTGAGCAGACCGGGAGACGGTGGCACTGACGTGTCGGATGCGACAGAGACGCCCGTATTCGACCGCTGATGCGAAGTCTGGCCCCTGTACGTTTTCTTGGTCCGTCGCTGTATCTCTTCCATGAGATTCTGCGCCTGAGCACCCACAGCTGAGTGAAGCAGTGCATTGTGCACGTAGTCCGTGACGATGGTTGCATCTTTTTGCACCTCAGGATGAGGATCGACACTCATGATCATGATATGTTTCCAGGAGGCAGCAATAGCCGTGTTGTTGGAGAGACCTTCCGCTTGGGGTTGGATCGAGCCATCTTCGGTGCGATGTGCAGGCCGAGCGTAGTGTAGTAGCATGTTTTGCCGGTCGAACACATCATCTTTGGGCGGGAAGAGGAGGTACTCCTTTTCTTCGAGGAGATGCTCGTACGCCGCAACGATGAACTTGCTCTCGTACCGGAGCACGAAATGCGACAAGAAGACGAGCAGCTCCCGGCGGACCATTGCGCTGCCGTCATTGGCCATGTCCAGAAGCGTCCATGCGATAGCCTCTTCGATCCGCTGCACCTCGGCCGTCAGCTCCGGAATGCCGATGAACGTGGTCATCGCAACGAGCATGGCTGCCCGCACTTCGCAGCACGGATCTTTGGTCAAGGCGGAGAGTTTCGTTGGAGCGCTCTCCCTAATGCCCTTCCACTTTGCCTCGGGCATGTTCAGCCACAACTGACTGAGACACAAACAAGACCATTGACGAAGCAGCGGGTTATCCTTGTTCTGCAAGTACAACAGACAATATGACATGATATCCGTTTGGTTGCAGACGACCTGGCCGGGCTTGTAGTCCTTGCAGAGCATGGCCAGAATGAAGGCGCACATGGCTTTGTGTTCATCGCTGTTGGTCACACAGAGGACCTCGGACGGCTTGAGGATCTGGACAAAGTAATTATAGCCGCTGTCCTTGATCAAGTCTTGTTGGCAGGAGATGTCCACGGCCAGTACTCGCGTCCAGATGAAGACCATGACAGGCTTGAGCTCCATGTGCGTCGACTGCAGCAGCTTCAGAACATACGGGAAGATGCCTATACTCAGCGAGAGCTGAACAGCCCATGGCCCAAGATCCAGAAACCTGCCAAGCAGAATCAGTGCCCGTACACGGTGCTGCTGGCTCAAAAGGACCTGCAGAACCACGGGAAGCTGTTCCGGTGGCTTTTGAGACATTGCATCACCGCGCGTAAGGTACACGTCGAACGCCGAGAGTTGATCGGTGAAGAAAGAGGAGCTCTGGTATTCGTATTCGACCCCCTCATCTTTTCTCTCCAGCATGGGGAGCTGGGCCAGGGCCATATCCACTGCCAGATCCCAGCTATCCCACAGCGGATGCTGGCGGGTGTCTGGTAGTTCAGGATACGACTGTGGATGACAACCGTACACTGACATGATTCTTTGCGCTAGCAGGAAGTTTCTGAACAGGGCGGCCACCATGAGATCCTGTCTGAAGAATTTCCTGAACAGGTGGCGGGGGAGCGTAGTCCAGGCAATGGTATCCGTGATGGCCGTAAAGATCCAGTTCAGCTCGCCCAACGGGGTCCTTCTCTCCTGCAGGCGGCCCGGAAGCTTCTTGGCCCTCTCCGGGGAAATGTCGGTCTTGAGAGGGTTCTGAAGTGCGAAGAACCACAAGGCCATTTCGATGGGCGTGGTCAGACACGAGGTAAAGAGGTCGGCTGGAAGCTGGGGGTTCGTGGGCAGATTCTCCTTGGCTGCACAGGCAGCCAGGTGGATGTAGGGCTTGAAGTTGACCTTCTCGTAGTTCGGGTCGCGGGCAGCAGCATCGGCCTGCTCCCGCTCGTGCTTGTCCGCGAACCGGTGAAAGTTGTTGACGATATTCCCAGCCTCGGAGCAGTCCCATACGAAGATGGTAGGAGCAGCCAGCCACGACTGCAAGTCGTACAAGGAGACTGGGATATACTGGGTGTAGTTCTTGTTGAAGACCCACAGCTCGCCCGAGGCTGTCGGCTTGGGAACGCCATGGCCGTTGTAGTGGAGCAAGACCCTCTCGTCCTTCGCATTACGACGGAGTGAGATGCAAAACTTCTTGGTCTCCTCGACCGACGGGTCCAGGTACTGCTTGTATCGCGTCCTGATGGCCAAGGTCTCGTACTGCGCCTGCAGGGCCTTGCCGATGTTCTCGAGAGCCTTCTGTACGGGGGGAACGGTCGGGTCCTGCCACGCCTCCAACTTCGCGCCCGGGTTCGTCTTCAGCTGATCTGGTGGTTCGACGCCGATGTTGAGACAGACGGCAAGTGCGGCAGACACGGTCTTGAGGCGATCCCTCATGCGCCAGTCTTGTATAGTGAAAGGTTCGGCCTTGGGTCGCCCTGTCGTGTCGTGCCTCTTGTCTGTGTAGTACATGTACCAGCCCTGCGGGTTAGCGTTAGTCTCTGCCCGATGCTGAATAGAGGGCTTGATTTCGGTGCAGTTGTTCATCTCGACGAAGCCAGGGGCGGGAAAGAGAGGCGGCGTGACGGGAGACGGGTTACGCAAGAGGACTGGGACCAGTACAAGGTTTGGGGTGGGGGAAGAGGGGGCGGGGGCGCAAAGAGAGACGCACATTCGCAAGCTGAGATATTATGTCCTCGCTCTGGTAGTGGCCGTCGAAGCCGTGCCTCGTCCCAAAGTCCTCGGCACCGGCGACTATGGTCTGCTCATCGTTTGAGTTCTCGGCGCTGCTGTCGAGGCCTCGAGATGGGTGTTCGCTCTTGGACCGCAGTAGCGGCGGCTTGGGTCTGGCAGCAGGTTGACGCTGGCGGTGATCAAGGCCTTTTGTGTCGAGGGGCGCAAGATCTCGCGGGTTGTCGCCGGGAGCGCTCGAGGGTCGCGCATGGTTGCTCGTGGAGCTACGCCGGTGAGGACGATTTCCATTTTGGGCGCGTAGTGCCGTGGCGATATTTGCTTCAGACTCGCGGCGGGGAGCGGCATGGGCGAGGGCAACGCTTGCGCCGGTGGAGGACCTGACAGCAGCGGGCATGGCGTCCGGCCTAACGAGTCGGGCGGAAGAATTGGAGGAGGGCGAGAGGGGCTGTTGGTGTCGCTGATGAGAAGGAGAGTGTGCGTGAGCGGCACGAGGATGGTGTTGTTGAGCAAGATGAGCAGCGGCAGCCGTGGTGGTGGTCGTCGCCGCGGTCATCTCGAAAACGATGGCCTACTGCCGCTGCGGCGCGACCATTGTCTTGGACGTGTGTGCAGTCGGACTCGGGGGAAATATGTTTTGAATGGGGGGGGACGGCAGAAAGTACTGTCGAGAGGTGACGAGTTGGGTTGGGAGCGCACGCGACGCCGTCGAGTGTCGTCCTAGTATTTATGGCTGGCGTTGGTTCTGGTGCTGGTGCCGTCAGCTATTTGGGGCAAGGTAGGTAGGTGATGGTAATGGGGAATTGGAGCCGCACCTGGAGCGGAAGAGGCAGCGGTCATTACGTAATGGGATGTGGATGACTCTGCAGTATTGCACAGTAACTAGCGTGTACAGAGTACTCGATGGACGGCGTCGCACTGCCAGAGCCTGCATGTCTATGTACAGTACGATGCGGCGAGGCTCCTCAATCTTGAAAATGTCCTCCCTCTTACCAAGCGCCATCTATTCCCATCTGGTGGAACTGCGTCTGCTGAATCACATTTAGTCGCATCGTGCGACTGTCCCGAGTACAAAGTCAATTGCCTCGACAGATGAAGCGCCAGAGTCAATCGTCCGCAGAGTTAGTTTTGCGCAGTTGAGAGACATAAAACCCTCGGGAGGATCAACCTTATCGTGTCTGGCCTCTTTCTCGGCAGGCAGAAGACTCTCATCTCCCCAACGCATTCTCTGCGAACACACGATGAGGCTTCGAGGTCCAATGTTCACCTTCAACTGTGCTTTGTAAGTAGTATCCGTGCCGTACTCTCCACTCAACTGGAAGAAGTCTTCGCTGTGACGCGATTCCACTTGTTCTCGAAGATTGGACCCGAGTCATGCTGTCGATTCTAGCAATTCGAGGTACCGATAACCACGACAAGGAGACAGAGGATGAGGACTGGCTTCAGCTCAAGTGCTGCCAGTATCCCGAATTGCTCAAAGCACCATGTAGCGTCGCTCGCTAACCTGCGGCTCACTTCCAGTCGCCCGAACATCCAACACCAGACACCGTACCTGCATCCATCATGATCGATACAGGAATCTCGGCATGACACGATGCCAGGCCACGTCGATCACTGTCCCTCTGGTCGACCTTGGGTACGGCAGTTCACAGGTGGTACGTGGCAAGGAAGACCACGCAGTGCACCGTATCTCACCTCAGTGACGAGGGGCTGCAGTCTACGATACCGCTCCGGCAGAGCTCACGTCTCTTGATGCGCCGGCTGCGTCCGAGTTGGCGCTGCATCATGCGTTGCTTTTGGGCAAGTGGGTGGATCCAAGGAAGCCCAAAGGTTCCGAAGGTGGTGCAATAAACACTGTATTCAGTAGAGATAGTACAGCCAGACCAGTCACAGACAGTCACATTCACAAAGTTTGGCTGGCTGCCATGGCAGCACATTCGATTCATCTTTGACGCGTGTCCCGGTGTGCCGAGGTCGAACGTGAAACTGATCCGGGGCTGCAGATACTATGACACCACACTCACCATGTCCTGCACCTGGACACACCAGCTTATTAGGAACTCGAAGTCTAATAGTCCTCCGGTTGCAGTGGCGGGAGCGCCGTCGGTATCACACCGTGAAGGAATGAGCCCTGGTCCGACCGGCACGTTGTGTGTGCGAGTTGGGGTCGGGGGCACCCTTTACTTGGTTACATAGGGCACTGCTCGTCTTTTCTCGTCATGAACAATATAAAGTGGCAAGTTCTTTTGTGTGTGCTCCGAAGTGAGATATTGCTGTTGACTGCCTGTTGCGGTGCACCTTTACGGGGTGTGTTAGGCCGACTCCGCAGGATGGCCAATGCACACATATCCTCGGTCATATATCGAGTTGAGGTAAGAGATGGGAAACGTGCTCCACTTGAGCATGAGTGCAGAGCCAAACCAAACGGGCAGGAAGAGTCGGGACAGCACTACGCAGTCTGGATTGCAGTGTGTTGTGGTGATCATCATCCTGATCACTTTCAAGTACCGTACTGGTAATGTGTGGAGTGGTCCGTACCTGACAGGTGGTGCAAACGGGCGAAACAAATCTCGGCCTGGACCCGTTGGGACCTGCGGAAGGGGCTCTGGTGGACCCGCGAAGGCTTGCAGGACCCTGTATCTACTCTTGCGTACTATGAGTCTCCATTCCCATAAGGAATTTCCCGAGGGCGCAAAGTTGCGCAGATACTTGACGTGCGCGCGCTCGCTCATGTATGTATGTGTCTGTTGCGACGCAAATACTGTGTAGTCCAGTATTTCCCGTTCTGCGCCTTGCCCAATCGCCCCTGTCTTCCTTTCTTCGCTTCTTGTGCCTGTGGCTCGTTGCTGGTGCTGGGTGCTTCTTTTCTGCGATGCAGCTAGAGACGCTCCATCGCCTGGACAGCAGCAGGAAGCACACATCCAATGGTGTGTGGTGGGTTCCCACATCCCACGGCAGGGTCTAGTACAAGTGGTCTAGCTCCACTTCAGTTGTCGACGTTCCAGCGGGCGGGCTGACACGCCACGAGGTTAGGTGGATGTTCAATGTTGTCGAAGGAGCCGCCCGTGGCTTTTGACGAAATGAGGCAGAGTACGTCGAGGACCAGGCACATACTCGTACCGCCCCTTGGGGTTCCCCTTTGGGGTCCGTCCAGAGACGAGAACCGACTGGGCTGGATGGTGTAAAGTGCATGTATGTAATCTTGAGATTACCACTATCTGACGGCATCGGGCGTGGACTTATTTATAGCATCATGCAGCGATGGCTAATCTCACTTGGGCAGTTTTCCTGCATCACGTAGGCAATAAGCACTTCGCTGTAGAGGATGCCCAAGTTACATGGCACATGCGGTGAGTGTTGCACCCTGCTGCACACCTCCTGTTGCACGTTGTATCAAAGGGCCCAAAACTCCGAAACGGCCCGCCCCCATTATTTCAGTGCATGTGCTGCACAGGTGCGAAGGGTGTAACCCCGGCACAGACACGGAACTAAACTGATTGAAACGAAGCAAACCAAACCAAGCAAACGGAGCCGGTGATTGGCGAGCAGGGCCGACTAGTCCACCACCGTTTCTCCTCGTGGAGCACCTGTATTTTGGTACCAGTTCAACGTGCGCAGAGCCCCTGGCCGCCCTTGCAATATCAAGACTTGTACTTGCGCTTGCACTGCGTAATTTGCAGAAGATGCCTCGTCTGCAGTCAAGTCAACAAGTCAACCCTGAAAGTCAGGCATAACATAGTATGTCGTATCAAGCATCGCATGGAAGGGTATGCGGGCGCTGATGGGGGGCGGGCCTCTTGGAGTAGCGACCGTTCTCGGTGCTGCGCCAGCACGTACATAATGTGGGCGGACCCGGTAAGAGGGGAGCGTGTGCACACTGACGGCACTCACCGCACTGAGCTGGGCTGAACTGCCAGGAACTGCGTGAGTACTTCAGCAGCTGGTTGGCTGGTTGGCTAAGAAAGTAGGTAGCTACGGACATACATAGTACCTGGCTGGACACTGCTAGGGACGGTAGGAATTAGGGCCGGGACAGGGACTGGGGTCGTTGGGGAGGGGTGGAGACGCGGAACCGCCAGGGCCAACTCCAAAGTACCTCTGCGCGGCACCGTCAATGCCAGCCCCCCAGCAGCTCGCAGTCATTTCTTCCCTCTTCTCCCCACACGCTACCATGTACCTGTAGACGGTGTGGTGTACCGTCCGTACTGCGTCGTACAGCGAGCCCTTGCAAATGCAGAGAAACAAGAGAGGCCCGCCAACCTTGGTCTTCCCCTACTCGACCCTTTTTTTTTTGGAAGGTTTTCCCCTTTCGCATCCCAACCTTGGAAGCCGACCTTGGAAACTTGGACCTGCAACTGCAACTGCACCACAACGCACCGCACCGCACCGCACCGCACCGCACCGCACCGCACCGCACCGCACTCCGCGTTGAATTGCATCGCCCGCCCTCATTGTTGTATTTTCCCTTGCCCTTTCTTTCTTGATCGCACGCAAGCCTGACTTCTCCTATCTTGGTCCTCCTTACCCTTCACCTGCTGGGAAAACTGCACTAGACTGGACGGATGATGATGAGATGTTAATGGATTCTAACTCACTAATGACTGATTTCGGTTTCGACTGTCCTGCTACTGCTACTGCTGCTGCTGCTGTCTACCTGACTACCTGTCTTGCCTGGCTCCCTTCTCAGCTCCGCACTGAACTCGAAGCCGAACCCGAACTCGCGTCCAAGACTGCTCTTGCTGAGTGAAAGCCGAAAGTCGAAAGTCGAATATCAGAACAAACGATAATCCTTGCAGCCTGGTTTCCTAAAACCGACTCCGCGCCCCTCAGCGACTCGCGACTTTGCCCGCTCGCGCCCTGTTTGGTTGTTTGACATCGACAGCCTGATTGTCACGTCACCACCTCCGACCGGGCCGCATACATACACCTCCCCGAATTGAAGTCGTTGGTCGAAAGAGACGGAGAGAGACAGGCAGACAGGCAGGCAGACAGAGACACATCCCGAGACGGACACGGGGACGGGACACAATCCTCAGCGACTGCGACTGCGGAGCACTGTTACCTCGTACGGTACCTCCGATGTGCCCCCATTCCCAGCCATCTTCAGCCACGACAACGCTCCTGCTCCTGCGCCTGCTGTTCTCGCGCCCTGTCGCAGACCCAGATCCGCCGCTCAGCTCGTGCACCCATCGCTTCCCTCGCCCTTCCGACTGTTGCATTTGCGGCTCCAATCTCGAATCTAAACCTCACCCTGTGTGCCTCGAGACCCTCCTGCCGCCAGACCCACGCCTGCTGCCCTCGTCTAATTTTCTCTGCCATCGAGGCGCATGATCCCCCGCCGCATTCCATCTCAGCCAACCACCAGCCATGGCTTTTCTTTTCAAGTCCAAGAAACACCAGGAGAGGGCGCTGGCCGGAGGTCGCGAGGGTAGCAATGGCTCTCAGGCCTCCATGCAGAGCCCCGATGCTCGCGCCAGGGTCGCAAGAGACGACAAGGGCAACACACACAGGTCCACTCCTACCGGCAGCGTCAACTCCATCGAGAACGACCCCAGCAACCAGAGCCCTGACCAAAGCTTTAACCCGGGAACCATTCGACGCGCCCCGACCGGCGATCCACCGCCGCCCCAGGTCGCCAACGAGAGCCCAACACAGGCAAGCCTCGACCTCAACCCAGATGTGCTTTCTTCCATGCCCTCCACTTGCCCTTCCCCCCCTTCCTCCTCCTCGTCCACGGCGTTGTGGGAGATGGTGTCCTTGCTGACCTTCCCGGGGAAAACAGTTACGCAACGGCCCTCCGCAGACAAGCCCCAATTCCTCATTATACCCTTGGTCCCAGCGAAAACTAAACTTCACATCTCCCCATCCCGGTCCTTTCCCCCGGTATGGCGCCGCCGCCAACGCAACCGCCTCCAAGGAGGGCGACATGTATGTCATGGGAGGCTTGATCAACAGTTCTACCGTCAAGGGCGACCTCTGGATGATCGAGGCGGGTGGCAGCTTGTCGTGCTATCCATTGGCCACCACCGCCGAGGGCCCCGGCCCTAGAGTCGGACACGCCAGTCTCCTGGTCGGTAACGCATTTATTGTCTACGGTGGTGACACAAAGATTGAGGATAACGACGTGCTCGATGAGACCCTTTACCTCCTAAACACATGTGAGCTCTATGGAACAACCCCCCCCCCCCAAAAAAAAAGGCGCCAACCTGGTCTCTTTCTCTCTTTGCGCTCCCTTTCCCGCTTTCGTGGGGTGAGTCGAATATATCTGGTGCTGACTGCATTGAAAGCAACGCGACAGTGGTCAAGAGCTCTACCGGCTGGGCCACGGCCATCGGGTCGATATGGCCACACCTTGAACATACTAGGATCTAAGATCTACATCTTTGGTGGCCAGGTTGAGGGCATCTTCATGAACGACATGGCGGCATTTGATTTGAACCAGTTGCAGATGACAAATAACCGATGGGAAATGCTCATGTTGAACAATGACTCCGGCAACGCAGCCCCTGGAAAGTGTCCACCAGCCAGAACAAACCATACCATGGTCTCGTTCAACGATAAGATGTATCTGTAAGTGTATCTACCCGAGAGACCGAAGGACCCCGGCAGTTTCTGACTGGGCGCAGCTTCGGAGGCACCAACGGCTTTCAGTGGTTCAACGACGTCTGGTGTTACGATCCGGCGACGAACACCTGGTCACAATTGGATTGTATAGGCTACATACCTGTGCCCCGGGAAGGCCACGCCGCGGCTCTGGTCGACGACGTGATGTACATCTTCGGAGGCCGAACCGAAGAAGGCGCCGACCTGGGCGATCTGGCCGCTTTCCGCATCAGTTCTCGCCGTTGGTACACCTTTCAGAACATGGGTCCATCGCCCTCGCCGCGCTCCGGTCATACCATGACAACAGTCGGCAAGATGGTGGTGGTCGTGGGCGGCGAGCCTAGCCAGGCGGCACCGCCAGTGAATGACCTGTCCATGATTTACATGCTGGATACTACCAAGATCCGATATCCCAGTGACTCACAGATTCAATCGCAGAGGACGCCTGGACAACGCCGGCCGAGCATGACGGAACCGCCGTCGCAGTATGGTCGCACCGTGCCATCCCGAGACGGCTCCCAGGGTCCACCGGATCAGAGGCGGATAATACCGAGGGAAGGCGGAGCAATGAATAGCCCCAACGGTGTGAGGGGCGTGAATCCAGCCGAGACGAACGGCGGCGGCCCTCCTGGATCCAGCTCCAGAGGGCCCAGAGGTCCAGCCGCAGGGCCACCTCCCAGCGGTCCACCTCCGCAGGGCCAGCCACCCAGGCCAGGAGCAAATTCGCGACCTAGCAGGAACGCGTCTCCGGAGAGGAACGACTACAGCGGCCCTGCACCGAACCAGTCGCCAGTCATGCAACAAGAGAAAGCGGACAGCACCGGTATTAACGGACGACGCACCCCAACGTCACAAGCGGCCAAAGCAGGCCTCGCGAGCGAGGTCATGTCTCCCGAAGCCGCAAAAGGCGGGAGGACTACGCGCCAGACGCGAGGGCAAGGCTCAGTCGACAGTACGACGGACCCTAGCGCGAGAAATATCGTCGCGTCCCCACCTGGTTCCAGCTCGGGCCCTGCGCCATCCACTGCAGCCCCAGGTCCGGCCGCTGCGTCTGCTCCGGCCACGACCTTGAACTCGGCGGCGACTCCAGCCAGGCCAGCGTCTCCGCCCCCTCCAGCTCGTCAGCCTGGCAACCCAGTGTCACGACGATCCTCAATGCGCAACTCACAAACGGTGGCACTCTTGAAGGAATTGGACGCGGCACGCAACAGGAATGCCTGGTATGCGTCAGAACTCGAGTTGGCTCGCAAATCCGGCTACGTTGCGAACGCATCACTGAGCCCAACCTTGGACAGCCGTGCTGCAGAAACGTTCGATGACGACGACAAGCCACTGATCGAGGCACTGCTGGCGATGCGAACCGAAGTTGCCAATGTCCAGTCCTCCCTCGACAAGCAGGCCGTGCTGGCTGCCAAGCACATCGCCGAGGCAGAGAAGCAGAGAGATGCTGCAATCCAGGAAGCTGCACATGCGAAAGCGAAGCTGGCAGCTCACGGCGCTGGAGACGCCAACTCTTATGCCGATCCCGATCGCGAGCCAGACGAGCGCTCTACCGAACTCGGCCGGAAACTCGCCACGGCCCTGAACGCACAGCGGGAGCTGCAGAATGCTCTAGACCGGATGTCTACCGACGTAGATGCCGAGAGGCGCGCTCGTAAGATCGCAGACGATACGGTCGCCGCAGCTGAGAAGCGCATGGCTGCCCTGGAGGCATACAAGCAGCGGAGCTCCTCAGAGCTGGAGCAGCTGAAAGCCGAACTGCACATGGTGCAACGGGAGGCGCGAGAGCAGTCCGTACTTGCGCATGAGGCCCAAGCAGCTTTGCAGTTGTTGCAGGCAGAGAAAGCGCGGTACGAGACACAGTACAACGAGGCCGTCGGGAGCTCCAGGGACCACAACGAGACCATGGACTCCCTCCGTGACGCCATCCTGGCATCGGCGGAGACGAAGGCACATCTAGAGTCGAAACTCGATGAGGAACGTGCCTTGAGGGAGAAGGTCGAGAACAAGTTGACCAAGTTGAAGACCGAGCACGAGGCCCGGACTGCCGAGCTCGTGGCAGCGACTCAGCGACTGAGGGACGCCGAGGAGCTCGCCGAGCGTCATGCGAACGAGGCACGGACACACCGACAAGCTGTTCTGGCTGGCCTCGATAAGATTTCGGCTCGCGATGTCTCCTCAGCCGGCCAGGCGGATCATGACCGGCTGCTCGCTCTACAAGGCCAGCTTGATGCTGCGAATGCCTTGGTCAAGAGATATCAGCAGGAGGCGGACTCAGCTTCTGACAAGTTGCGCGCTGCCGAAGAGCGGATAGCAGGCCTCGAAGCATACCAGGAACAGGCCAGTAGGGAAGGCGTAACGATTCGGAGGCAGCTGCAAGCCGCTCTGAGGGAGACGCAGTCATTGCAGGCTGCCAACTCGGACTTGAAGCACCAGTTCGCCAACCAACAACTCGAGACCAACGCGATCACCGTCCAGCACAACACGCTCAAGGACATACTCGTTGAACGAGGAATCAGTCCGACCAATGCCATCAACCGGACCCGAGCCATCGCGAGCCCTCGCGATGGCTCTCCGGAAATGTCTAGGGTACGCGACTTGGAGAAACAGTTGGCCGCGTCTCTCGCCGCTCACGAGGAGACGAAGCAAACATTATCATCCCAGTCTCAAGAGTCCGACGCGCAGTACCGCGAGAAGCTTACCCAGCTCGAGAACGACTATCAATCCGCCGTGCACTACGTCAAGGGCACCGAAAAGATGCTCAAACAGCTCAAGGAGCAGCTGTCGAGATACAAGTCGGAGAACTCGCGGCTCAAAGAGGAGCTCTCTGACGCAGAAAACAACAGGGGTATCAATACCGGCGGCCCTGCGCCAACGGAGTGGGAGGCGGAGCGCAAGCAACTGCACAATAGGGTTGAGGAATTACAGGACGAGATAAGATCCTCCTCTTCCGAGCTTGAGCAGCAACTGCAGGCCGTGCGTCAGCAGCTGGTAGATGCCCAGCGAGCTCAGGGCGACACGAACGCCCGCCTGGCCGCCAACACGAAAGACCTGGAGCAGCTGCAACAGGAGAATGCACTTCTCGAGCAGCGTGCGCACGATGCGGAAGACAAGGTGTCCATGCTCTTGGACCAGGTTGAGACCTCCGTCACTAACTACCGGCGGAGGAGCCGACAGCTTCCCAGCATCGGTTCGACGGACCAGATGGCGGCCGCCCTCGCCAACGACTCCGCCACCAACGGCGGAGGCCACGAACGCAAGGAGAGCTCGGAAGCGGGATCCGTGTACAGCCCGATGGGTGATGCGCGCAATAGCGCTGCGCTGGACAATCTGGCCAACGAACTCGAGACACTCCGCACCCACTGGGAGGCAACCAACAAGAACTATCGTCTCAGCAATGCGTTTGACTTTGAGACCAACCCGGCGGCGGCGCCCGCGGAATCTGTTGGCGCGAAGGAGGAGGGAAAGGGCAAGACGGACGAGGGCTTGGGGCTCAGTGACAGCCTGGCCGATTGGAGGAAGAGGTTGGATTCTTAAAGACGGCGATCCGGATGTCTTCTGTGGTCAAAACTTGCTTGCTGCCCTAGAGGCTTTTTGAAGGCCTTGATCGTGCGGGCGCCAATGACGGTTTCATGATCCGGCGTTTGGGTCCTTTGCTTGGGAAGGCACCCTATTCCATGTAATTTTTTCTCTCTATCGTTTCTTCTTCTTCCATTCTCGTTTTGGATGTTGGTCTCGTCGCTTGCCCGGTCGGTTAGGTCGCCGTCGAAAGGCGAAGTGAACGAATCCTTCTATTCCCTTCGGCTCTGCTCCAATGTTGCATACCCAGATACTATTCACTCACCATGGCCTGTGTGTCTGGACCCGAACAATACCATAATCGATCCTTGAAGAGAAGCGGAGAAGAGGAGGCAGCAGAGTGGTATGTATGTACGTAGGTGTGTACGATATACGATAGCCCTTCGTCGCGTTGGCTTGGCATGCAGAGGTGACGAGTGAACAACACAGGCTTGATGTCGTGCGCGTGGTGCCGCCCATAGTTGGCGAAGTGGACGTCCAGAAATTTTCTAGAAATCAACCTCCGATATGAGTATTTCGAACAGCCATGTAGACAGTTGACGTCTTGCCTCTTACATGGACGGCTCGACGTGAGCCTCTTACTTGTAACGACCTTTTCATGGGGCCTAAAGCCTGTGACGTCAGTGTATTCGCCAACTCCGCCTCCCTGGATATGTACATAGCTAGCAGGAAGCATCTCCTCTCCTCCTCGTCTCTCACGGCGGACATACACGAACGAAGACGACATGACGAGCTCACTGGTGGGTGGCTGCCTTTGCGGCAAAATCCGCTATGCGCTGTCCGCTGACGGATCCGTGTACAATGTCATCTGCCACTGCACCAACTGCAAAAAAGCCAGCGGCACGCACATGGTGTATTCGAGTATATTTTCTAAGCAAGTATGGCCCGCACACCCCAACCCCTTCTATTGCCCTCTGACCGCTTTCGCGAGGCTGATGGTTCTTGACAGGCGTTTATCCTGACTTCAGGACACCCCAAGTCCTTCGAGGACAGGGAAACCGACTCGGGACGCCCGCTCGATCGCTACTTTTGCGTGGACTGCGGAAGTCCGGTCTACATCAAAACGCCTGCCGTCGACAGTATTATAGCCGCTCTGAGCGGCACGCTGGATGAGGGGACAACGTGGTGGGAGCCGAACAAAGGTAGCGTAGCCATGTCCCTTGAGAATGGCTTGAACTTACAGTAGCTGGGTTGACGGAACATTCGCCGTGCGTGCGCAGAGCAATGCCTCGAGACCAAGTCACACTGGCTTCCTGGCTTACCTGTTGTGCGCAAGGAGGGCATCATTCAAAAACACCAGAGGGCCGCTGGAAGAACCAAAATATTGACCTTTATAGGGCTCGTCTCCCAGCTGCTTAAAGCTGCAAAGCCACACTAGGCAGTCTTTATAGTGCGTCACAGCGCTCACATAGAAAAAGAACCCTGTTTTACACTACAACGCCCCAGTATTTGTTGCAAACATATGCAGCTACCTACGTATATATAATAACGTGCTTTTATATATATGTATACAAGACTTTATACTATATAAGCTTTGTATACTTAGAGAACTTAAAAGCACTATAAGAGCGAAATTAATAATAAGCAATAATAAGTAATAAAAAGCAACAAAGTAATTATCTTAGGTAATTATAAATTTAATATTATTATTTATATTAAAAGCTAAATAAAGTTATAAATGTAATGTAAAAACTAAAGTAAGTTATT
>JALRMF010000598.1:0-21163 GCA_026120015.1 Dendrostoma leiphaemia
ATAATTTTATTAAATGTAATAAAAGTATTAAAAATAGTTTAAAAGCTGTTTTAGACATAAAAAGTCTATATAGGTAATAGTATAAGTTAAAATAATAAAAAACATTAAATATAAAAAATAATTTATATATAAGTATAGTAATTAAATCTAATAAGCACATTAATTAAATTTGTGTTGCTATAATTGCAAGCTTAATGTTAGTAAGTCAATCTCCGTATACGAAGAGGTCTGAATGGGGGGGTGAAAATAAGTGTATTTGCTATAGTTGTTGATAATGTCTAGCAGAAGGAACGGAAGGGAAACTATTGTTGTATGCTAAAGAGATTAGGCGTACACGCGTACGATCTCTTTCAATTGCCGTTGGGCCGTATTGGCCCGGCTAGCCATTTAGCCAGCTAGTTTCTTCTGGTAGCTGTATGCCTCTGGTCTAAGGCAGACTAGGCTATTGCTATAGCTATCAACCTACACTGGCAGTCTTTTGTATTAGCTTATAACCCTTTATTATACGCTTTAAAAGATTAGTTTAAAACTTAAGCCATAGGCAACTAGTTGCCTAAATAAAAAAGAAACAAGTGATAGTTATATTGCATAAAGGAAATATACTTATTGCCTAGTTTATAGGCCTTTAAATAAAACCCTTTACTTATATCGTTAATTTGTTATTGTTAACTAGGCGTTTTAGCGCTTTATTTAGTATAGCTTTTATTATAACGTTGGCGGGGTTATTGTTGCCATTAACCTATTATATTTTTATGATCTTGCGCCGTTTATATAACTAACGTAGAGCTATTATATTAATTATCAGCCTTTTTTTCCTAGTTGTATTTAATTTAACTAAGCACTTGTATAAAGAATATAAGTCTATATAAACGACTAGAGGCATTATGGAAAAGCTAAGTTTGTTGGTTATTAAGCAAAGCGTCGTTTCTATTAAGAGATTAATATTAAAAGCGTTAATAGTTTTGTAGATCTTTGATGCTAGAGAGCTTTAAGTGACTCTTTTGTACTTGGTGGAACTCTAATGTATAAGGTTTCTTGTTAATGTAAATTGACTGTTGGTATTGGTTTTATTTCCAATTGCTAGAATAAACTTAATCTAAGAGCTTAAATTTTTATTGCTGGCTAGGGAGCCGTTGGCAAATGCAAAGAGCTTAGCTGTTGCTAGATTGAGGGGGATATATTATAGCCCTTTTAATAAGTTATTAAGTTGCTATTATAAGCAATTGTTAAGCTTTATACAGTTATCTTTATTAGGGTTTTAAATCTAGGCGGCAATAGATAGATTAAAAAAGGCTTTTGGTTGGCAAATTAAGGCAATATAAACACTATAAACGCGTTGCTCTATATATTATTGGGCTTGGTTAGCTGACTTAGGATTAATGGGAATGATTTTGGTGCTTTGACCTTTTTACTTTAGGTTTAGCTTAGTTTTATTTATCGTTAATATAGCGTTGTTGAAATTTAAAGCAGTATTAGGGGAAAGAAAGGTTTTAGCCTTAGCTTTAAACTAGGCCTCTTATAACTTTTAGTCTTTTAGTGCTAAAAAAGCTAATGTAGCTAAGATAAGGGTATTGTTAGTTTATATACTAATGAGGCTAAAAGTCTTTAGAGGTTTGTTAGTAATTAGAAGGCATAGGTTATAGGTTAAGGTTGATATATTAAGCTTTTCTTGGTAGTGGCTTTGGTATGTAGCAAACTAGTGAATGCTTGCTTTGGCAATATTGTAAAGTGGCTTAATTACTTTAATAATAGTGTTTTGGAGGTATTTGGTTTATAGAGCAGCTGGAACAGCAGTTAGTATAGTTTGTGTAAGTTTGGTTTGTAACTGTGGGTATGCTTGGGTAATGTTGCGTAACGATAGCGTTATGCCGCTTTGTAATAGTAATGGGGCAAAGGCTAAAATTAACCGCTGGCTAGCATGTTAAATCGTAGGGGACTATGTTAGAATAAACGCTTTTTTTTTATTATTGTAGCTTTGTATAACTAGGCGTGATTTCTTATAGGGCTTGGTAGTCTTGCCCTTGACTTTTTATACTATATGAGCTTTAAAAATGCAGTAGCTATTATGCTTAGCCTTATTATAGCGTTTAAAGCTAAAGACGCTACAGCCAACGAGGTTATCTATCTCTTAGGCGTTAGACACTTTGAACGGCTTGCTTAGGGTTGTTATAATGCTATTATTCCTTAACTTAACAGCAAGGTTATAATTGTCCTTTTCTTTCCTCGTTAAAAAAACGCTAGTTGGCTTGTTTTTTAAGCTGGGAGGTTGTCCCCTTTGCTTGGGCTTTGTAGCAATTACAATTATATCGCCAACGGCACTAATAGCATTAGCAGCGTTGTTGAAGGGCTGGTGGTCTTTATTGTTGGTTGTTAGGGGAAGAAGAGGAGCGGAGGTATTAGGGTTGCGGTAGTAGGGTTAAAGGATGGTTGATTTAAAGGTAGCAGGCTTATTAGGCATTTTAAGGGTAACGTTGTAACCGTTAACGGCTGCAATCTTATAGGGCCTTTGCTAGCCGTTCTTTTCTCGCTAAACCTATACCTTACTTTAAAGTAGAAGCTTAAGTATATCTGCAGTAGATAGTTTATTTTAAGTATTAAGGGTGCTTTTTATTTAACGCTTAGCTGCTGCTTTGCATAATGCTTTTATAGCTTTTTGTACTGCTTTGGCTTTTTTAATAATTAATGGCGATAAGGCTGAATTGGTTATTATATGAGGGTATGCGCTGAAAATAAAGAGGGTAGAAATAAGCCTATAGGGTTTAATAGTATTGTTAATAGCCTTGAGGGCTATTTGCAAGATTGCTTTGTTAGACGTTGTACTGTAAAGCTTATTGTATAAGATGTTGAAGGCTTGTTAAAGTAGAGTGTGGTATTGTTTTAGCTTGCTAATAGACTAGTGGGCTTTAACAGAGATTTGTTTATATATAATTTCTATTAGCCTAGCTTTTAATTTAAACTTTATAGAGGCAAAATTAGTGTTAGTGTTATATATAATTACATTGAAAGGTTTTTGATAAATATTAATTTATAGTAAGCGTAGGGCTTCCTAAGTGTTTTTAGCTGATAGAGATGAAAGGAAATAGCTGTCGTAGAAAGCTGTTGAAAAGTCTAGAATATAAAGAACAAGGCGACTTTTGAGATATATAACGTTTGCAAAGATTTTGTAATTAAACTTGCAGTTGTTTTTTAGGGTGAACTTAAAGCGCTGGGGGGCATTGCTATACAATTAGCAATGGTGATAAAACTTCTTAATTAACTATAGTATATCTTCATCAACGTTATTATAACCAGCCTTCTTAAGCAGCTGATAAAGTTGGTACATTGCTGGGTGGCCAAAGCAATAATAGAGGCGTTGTAGCTTTGTTTTTGTAAAGAAGACGCCTGCCTGTTTCTTTTTACTTAGAAAAAACTATGGGTAGCCTTATTTGCGTATAATGGAAATGGTTTTATTGTTATAGATAAGTTGGTTTGTTAGGTTATTAAATTAAATGTATAATTAGTTTATATTTGTAAAGCAAAGTAAAAAGGGCATTGGAGCATTTAGCATGTAAAAGTTGATGCGCCTGATTAGAGTGTTAACAGCGATAATTTTAATTGAGTTTATTACTAATCCCTTGCTAAATTTAATTAAGGCTTATTTTATTATTAACTTATTAAGCTGAATAAAAAGGTTTTTTTATTATAGGGCAAGGAATTGCTTCTTTTTAGCTATAAATACCCTTGCGGCACTTATATTAGATAATATGCCTTAGAATTATAATTAGGTATAGCGGTTTTTGATAAGGAATTACATAGCGTTTATATTAGGGTTATTAGCAAAATAAACGTTATCGCTGGTAAGGCGGTATAGAAAGCCTTGGTTTATAAGCCAAGTGGAGGCTTTGGTCTTCTCCTTATAATCTTTGTTGTCGTTATTAACCTTGTTTTTTAGCTATATTTGGTTTGCTTTATCACTTTTGTAACTTACTAGATATATTTTAAAGCTGTTAGGGTTATTGTCATTAAACTAGCAGTTGGCAATAAACTGGTTATGTGATTGATTACGTTTTTTTTAAGAGTGTTTTGTTGACTAATAATCTTCTTTGCTATATATATAGCACTTTTTCTTTTATGGCGTATGCTGCTAAAGAGGGCGGTTATTGTAGTGGTTGCTATTATGGCTTTGAAAGCCGTTACGCAGATAGAAGCTGCTACAAGGGCTGTTGCAGAAGCTTTTATTTTTGCTATGGTTATTGCTGTAGTAATAGTTTAAATAATATTAGTTATCTGCTTTATTAGCGGTTAATTGCTATTATAAACTGTGGGCAAAGTAGGTTTTAATTAAGGAGTGTAGATTAGAAAATAGCTCTTTATAGGTAACGGCAGGCTTAAAAAGAGCATATTTAAGTTTGTATACTTTACGGCAAGCTTTGATTATTATGGTTTTAAATGCTTATTTGCCTGTGTAATTTAGTCTTAAAGCATATTGGCATAGTTGTAGCTTATTAAGCAAAATCTCAAGGATTTTATAAAGGTTCTTCCTTTTATTTTGCTGCTTGATTTTATTAAAGGTTGTTAAAGTTTAGTTTATATAGTAGTAAAGGTAGTTAACTTTTATATTAAAGTGTTGTTTAATTTTAATATAAGCTTTTGCAAATGTATTAAAATAGGTAACGTAGCTTTTATAAAATTATTAAGCATAGTTAGTTAAAATTCTTAGAAAAACGGCGTAAAATTAGCTAGGCTTAATTTAGATATGCTAGCAAAGACTAAAAAAGGTTTTAAGCTTATTATCTAATAGATTATATAGCTTGCCTATATACTTTTAATCTAAGCTGTATATCTTTGTAAAGCTGGTCAAAATCTAAATGTTAATGTGGTTATTTAGGTACTTAAGTAAAGGAAGGGTTTCGTATAGATTATACCGCTAGGGATTATAACGGTGTATAAGCGGTTTTAATACCGGGAATGGGATATTATATAATATATATAAATGGTTAAGGGGCGATGATCGCGGTCCTATTGTATGATCTATTAAAACTAACGCAGAGGGGCTTTGTTCTAAAGGCAACCTTGAGGAGTCTTGTTGCAAGTATAACTAAAAGGGCACTCTTAAGGGGTCTTATTGCAGGCGTTGTATAGTCTGTTGTACGTGTGGTAGGGACGGCGGTTGCGAGGGGTTTTATTGCGGTTGTAATAGAGGCAATAGTAGCGAGGGGTTTTATTGCGGTCGTAACAGAGGCAATAGTAGCGAGGGGCTTTGTTGCGGGCCACTCCCTAGAGCTTCTTTAACTTGGGAGTATGCTAAGGGTTTTTTAACGGTCTGTTGTATGCCGTCTGGTTGTTTTTGCCAGGGTTTCTTTTAATAGATCTAAGGCTTTTGCTAAGGTGCTTTTTTTTATTATAGAGGTTAAAGAGGTTTTAATAGCAAGATATTTTGCTGCCGTTTATAAGCGCGTAACTTTAGGTTAAATTTTTAATTATAAAGCTTAATTAGGTTTTACTTAAGGAGTTTTTTATAAATAGTGAGGGTTATTAAATATAGTTTGATAAAAGCGTTATTTTGCCTAGTGTAAACTTTATTTTAACAGAAGACTTGCTTGAGGTTGTGGCGCAGGTTAAAGGGGATAGCGTTGAATATATTGGCAATTTACCTATTGAAATCTTTACAAAAATAGTAGAAAAGGTTGTTATTATACTATTTAGGGTAGGTAGCAATTACCTTGGCGATTATTATATATAGGTATATTTAATTAGCATTTGGCTATACCTTTTTATATTAAAGGCGAGCGTTAAGTAAGGGCTATATTGCCTAGGAGATTCTAGTTTCTGCTAAAAGGTTGCTTAATATTAAAATGGGCTGTTAGGCATTATAAACCTAGTTAGATACCGGGGTTTTTATCTCTTTAACTAAGGGGTTGTTTGGACTGCTAGGATCGGCTATGCTGGTCTAATTTGGGTTGCATAATTTAGGGAATAAGGATTTTTAAGATAAATATAGCGTAGTGATAAGACGCAAGGGGTGAAAAACAAAGGGAAAATTAGATTATTATGCGTATATGCATATGCTTAAAAATAAAATAAAAATGAATGAGAAAAGGGTTGAAATATAGTATAGGGTGCTTTGGGGTCGCTAACGTGTTTGTATATGTGTGCGCTGTTGGTGTCTTTGTTGCGTGGTGAAGATGGGAAAGATCGTAAGATCTTTATAAGGGTAGAAGCATTTAACAAAAAGGTTCGCCGGTCGTTCTTTATCATTGTAACCTTATAGGAGGTTTTAGTGTTTTTATATAGAATTGATTGTTTTTTTAAGAGTATGATATAGCATTAGATAAGCTGCTAGCGTTTATAGGGAGGTTTTAAAGTCGTTTATATATTATTTTGCGTTGCAAACGCACTAAAAGGGTCGCTAGTGATAACTTTTGCTAAAGTCTCTTAGCTATCTTTAATAATTAAAGAAAATAGCCTTTTGCTAGTGATAACTCTTTTTAAAGTCTTTTTGCAAACTGTTTATTGTTTTTTGCTAAAAGCACAAAGCTTATTGTTATAAATAGTATACCTTTTTTAAGGAACGTTGCGGCGGTTTTTAAAGCAAGATTCGTCTTTTTTACCTTGCTATCTATAGTTGATTATTTAACTACTAATTAGTATTGGTAAGTTAATCTTTGTATACGAAGAGGTCTGAATAGGGGGGTGAAAACGAGTGTATTTGCTATAGTTATTAATGATGTCTAGCAGAAGGAACGGAAGGGAAACTATCGTCGTACGCCAAAGGGATTAGGCGTACACGCGTACGGTCCCTTCCAATTGCCGTCGGGCTGTATCGGCCCAGCTAGCCATTTGGCCAGCTGGTTCCTTCTGGTGGCCGTATGCCTCCGGTCCGAGGCGGACCGGGCTATTGCTATAGCTATCAACCTACACTTAAAAAACATTAGAAAAAGCTATAATTGCATTGCGCCTGCTAGTTACCTTTTTATTATTGGCTTTTGCTTTTATATTTAATATAAACTTATGCAACTAATAAAAGATTAACCTTAGCTATTAATAAACTATAAGTTTATATTAGCAGCTTAAACTAAAGCATTAAAAAAATTAATAAATTATATATAATTTTATATGTATATTATATATTGTTTATTATTATAAAGTTCCTGCTAAGCTGTTGTTGCTTTTAATTGCGAGGCGATAAGAGTACCTGCTATGGAACTGATGATTACAGCCGCCTGGCTTCCAAGGATGGTAGATTATTTGTGCGACTCTGGGCAACTTGGTCCTGAACTGTGTAGGAACCTGTTCCGCTGTGGGGGCCCCAAATTTGATCGATGGCCGGCAAGGCAGACGAATACCACAACTGACTGGTATAGCCGTCCATAAAGAAAATCAAAGTTTGGGGAACAGCGTTGCATTGATCCAAGGTCGCTTACGGACGATCATGACTGGGTCGGATTATAGCGGCCGCGCTGTTGTAGGGTAAGTGCTACGTCTAGATCCCGAAATTTGGTGGAACAGGCCGTCTGACTTGCAGTTTTCACGCATAGATCCCAGATGTGATCGGTCATCGAGCAACGGCCAGCTCTCCCGGCTTGGACCCCACGAGAAAGCCTGGAATTTGAAACCAACTGCATATTCGCTCACCCCGATATGCTGGAGTACCCGATAAGTCGACACTCAACATCGCTGGCCTTTCGAATCACAATCAATGGTATCCGGCCTTAGCCTGACGAGCACATCATGATGTCGGCCATAGCCCTGTCTGAGCCCCGCAGCCCCGAAGGACGTCGGGTGTTGCTCGGATGTTTCTTCGATCACAGGATTACGCCACCCATCATTTTATGTCACGAAGTCCATTAATTTAAATCATGCATGAGCCAATGGATGTCACAACCTCAACGGCGAGGACAAAACGACCAGCATGTCAGGTCTTCCTGACCTCACAGGTGTGGGGGCGAAATCGGCATGGGCCTAGAGCACTCCATCGCCAGTTTGTGGCATGCATCAGTCAATGAGAATTTTCGGAGTATCGAGGAGACTCTCAAGAGGTACCTAGGTAGTAAAAGGGAAGCGGGTAGGACAGCATGAACTGCTCACTCTCCAGGGCGGACCGTTCGTCAGCGCATGGCATTAAGAGGCTGCCGCCGTGAGATTGTTGCTGTCCCGTGAGTTTGATTTCTCTAATTCCTAGCTTTCATAATTTAACTTCCTGATCATTCATATCATCAGCCCATTTCAAACACTCTTGTCCAACACGAGTAATCTTGCCATACAGCTGTGCCATACAGCATTGTCGATAGGATCGGGGACCAACGCCTCAAGATGCTTCGGAATTGGACGACAGAGCCTGTCGCTATCGTTGGCAGCAGCTGTCGCTTCCCGGGCAAGACGAGCTCTCCGAGCAAGCTATGGGAAGTCTTGAAAGATCCTGGTGATCTTCTGTCCGAAATCCCCTCGAGTCGATTCAATCCCGCAGGCTTCTACCACAAAAACCCAGAGCATCACAGGGTTAGTGACTCCGTCACACCGATCATGCAAACTATCCCCGTCAGCTGGCTGACTTGAAATCTATCCAGGGCACCAATGTCAAGCACGCGTATCTCCTGGACGATGATCCCCGACACTTTGACCATGAGTTTTTCAAGATACATGCCAAAGAGGCCGAGTCCATGGACCCACAGCAGCGGGTTCTTTTGGAGATTGTCTATGAGAGCATTGAGTCGGCTGGGTATTCGCTTCGGGATCTCAAGGGGTCTTCGACGGGCGTCTTTGTTGGACAAATGTCTGACGACTATCGCGACATGCTGTTCCGGGACGTGGATAGCCACCCACGATACGTCGCAACCGGCACCTCGCGGGCTATTGTAGCCAATCGCATTTCGTACGTATTCGACTGGCGGGGTCCTTCAATCAGCATTGACACCGCTTGCTCTTCGAGTCTTGTTGCCCTGCATCAAGCCGTCCAATCTCTCAGGACCGGGGAGTGTGGGATGGCTGTTGTTGCTGGGGTGAATTTAATTCTCGGGCCGGAGCTATTTGTCTTCGAATCTAGTGTAAGTGGATTCCCTTCCCTTTCTACTGCATCAGGATGTGTCGTCTAAACCAAGGTTCTAGCTTCGGATGCTTTCTCCGGAAGGACGTTCGCGTATGTGGGACTCTGCTGCGAATGGCTACGCACGGGGCGAGGGTTTCGCCGCCGTTGCCATCAAAACATTGAAGCAAGCTCTTGCTGATAATGATGAGATCGAATGCATTATCAGAGAGACTGGCGTAAATCAGGACGGTCGCTCTGTTGGTCTGACCGTTCCAAATGCTGATGCCCAGTCGGAACTCATCGAATCGACATACGCCAAGTGTGGCCTTAACTGTCATACTCGAGAAGACCGCCCTCAGTACTTTGAGGCCCACGGAACAGGTGAGCTGTCTGATGCGCCATGTCGCATCTACCTAGGAAACCCATCACCACTAACATAGAGCAGGCACACCTGTGGGGGATCCTAAGGAGGCTCAGGCTATACACGATGCTTTCTTCAATCATGATCCTATGAAAGTAACGCGCTCGAATACAGCACCAAAGTCCGAGAAGATCTTCGTTGGCTCTATCAAGACCGTCATCGGTCATTTGGAGGGTGCTGCTGGGCTGGCCGGGTTGCTCAAGGCGTCCCTCGCTGTGCAACACGGATACATTCCACCCAACATGTTATTCGAGCATCTCAATCCGGAAATCCAGCCATTCTATCAGAACCTGGAAGTACCGACTCAACTCAAACCCTGGCCCAGACTATCTTCAGGCTCACCCCGACGTGCAAGCGTGAACAGCTTCGGATTCGGGGGCACGAACGCTCATGCCATCATCGAGAGCTGGGAAGATGCATCGAGTGTCCGAACAGGCTGCAGCGCTCGTACACCATGTGGCCCCGTCATACTTTCGGCCAATTCAGAAAAAGCTCTGAACAGATCCATTGCCTCGTTAGCTGAGGCACTCGCCGGCCAAAACGAACTGGATCTCTCCAGGCTATCATGGACTCTGCAGCATGGGCGTACCCCAATGGCTTTCCGAGCCTTTTTCTCTGCCGGTAGTAAGACACAGCTCACGGACAAGTTGGAGTCTGCTCTATCAGAGAACACTCGGTCTCTGACTCCCATCAAGGCCCTGCAAATCCCCCAGGACAGGACGAAGCGTCTGCTCGGCGTGTTCACAGGACAAGGAGCACAATGGCCATCCATGGGGGCAGCCTTATATCTCAATTCCGCGAAGTTCAGAACCACGATTCAGGAACTCGAAAGAAGTCTTAACGAGAGCAAAGATAGACCAAGTTGGTCTCTAAGCGAGGAACTTCTTGCCGTGAACGACTCCTTCAGGGCTACTTCAGCCGAGATATCTCAACCCCTGTGCACCGCCCTTCAAATCGCATTGGTTGATCTGCTGAAAGAGTGTGGGGTGCAATTCACCGCTGTAGTTGGACACTCTTCCGGAGAAATTGCTGCCGCTTATGCTGCGGGTTTGGTCGGATCAGCAGAAGCCATGTTGATTGCATACTACCGCGGCTATCACTGTCATCTCGCAGGATCTTCACATGAAGGACTTGGAAAAATGTTGGCCGTTGCAATGACTTTTGGGGATGCTGAGGAATTTTGTCGACGGCCCGAGTTCATTGGAAAGATCACGCCTGCCGCGAGCAACTCCCCTTCCAGTGTCACTCTGTCTGGAGACGCCGATGCAATTCATCAAGCCAACAAAGTCCTTGCTGATGAAGCAATATTTGCACGTGTATTGAGAGTTGACAAGGCATACCATTCAGCCCACATGCTTGCTGTGCGCGACCCTTATCTGGAATCACTCCGTCACTGTCAAGCGGACTCTGGCCCGTCTGGAAGCACGTCTTCTGCAGTGGCTTGCAATTGGTATTCAAGCGTCTACGGTGGCAAAGTCATACGTCGCGATCAGGACATGGACAAGACTTACTGGGGCGAAAACCTGGTTCGACCAGTTCTCTTCTCTCAGGCGTTGACTACAGCTGCACAAAGCGAGCAGTTTGATCTGGCACTCGAAGTGGGCCCTCACCCAGCTTTAATGTCACCTGCCACTGAAACCTTTCGGGCCGCAACAAGACGGTCTGTGCCCTATCACGGCGTATTGAAGAGAAACGAAGATGACGTCCAAGCCTTTAGCGACGCTTTGGGCTTTGTATGGGCACATATAGATTCGACCGCGCCTGCCGTCGACTTCGCCTTATTCAGAAAAGTTTCCAACCCCGGCGATTGGGCACCACCTCAAGTACTCAAGAGTCTTCCTACCTATTCATGGGATTACGAAAAGCCGCTTCTGAAGGAGTCCAGAAAGTCTAAATCCTGGAGAACGTCCGACGAGCCTCTTCAGGAGCTCCTTGGGACACCGACTTGGATGTGTAACAAGACGGAGGTTCATTGGCGCAACATTCTGAAGTTAAACGAGGTGGGATGGCTGCAAGGCCACCAATTTCAAGGCCAAGTGCTCTTCCCATCAGCTGGATATATATCAATGGCGGTGAAGGCTGCATTACACCTTGTTGGAAACCACCAGTTGCACCTGGTCGAGCTGCATGACGTCCAGATCCACAATGGAGTCGCGGTGGAGGAAGAGTCTGAAGTCGAGATGAATTTCATCATCAGGCTCTTGCGGGACGACCCTGAGCGCAAGGAAGCGGAGTACGCCTGTTATTGTAACAACGTCGATGCATCGCTGCCCGAAGTCGACAAGAAGGTCTGCACCGGGAGGGCAACCATGACAACGGGGACTCCGGCTCACGATGCTTTACCCCCAAGGGTGCCTTCCACTTTGCCCATGTCTGATGTGCCGATCGAACGATTCTATAATTCAATGCGGAGCGTTGGGCTACAATATTCCGGGGACTTCCTGCTCGATTCCATCAAGAGACGACCAAGTCTTTCCACGGTCACCGCCACGCCTATTGCCACGGAGCTACACAAGGTGCACCCAGGAACTCTTGACGCCTTACTGCAGAGTCTCTTTGCTGCTTTCGCTTACCCAGGAGACGGAAGGCTATGGACGCCATACCTGCCAACCAGTTTTCGCCGAGTTCTTGTCAATCTGGCGACATGTTCCTGCACGGGTCCTGGTCAGACACCTCATGTCATAGCCGACGCCTATCTAGAGGACGGGTCCGCTTCTGCATTCTGTGGCGATGTCAATGTCTTCTGCGCCAGCGGACGCCACCCACAATTGCAGGTCCAAGGCGTCTGCCTTTCTTCACTGGAGACTCCTGCTGCTAGTAATGACGTGAATATCTTCGCTCGTACCAGGTGGATAGCAGACATTGCATCCGGTGTGTCTGGCGCGGCGACGAATGGTGCTGTCGCAAGACCGTCTTCACCTGAGCATGTCCGAGAGCTGTACGAGATTTGCGAAAGGACAGCTTATTTCTACCTCAGACAACTTTGCAAATGCATCCCACGAGGGGACATCCCGTCTTTGGAATGGCATGCACAGTGTCTTATGCGTTGGGCTCTTGATCATGTGCTTTCAAACGCTCGATCAAGCCATAGTCCGCAAATATATTCCAGCTGGGACTCGGACACCCCAGACTTCATCGGCAGCCTGAGGGATGAGCGCTTCGTTGGCCAGATCGACCTTGAACTCATACACCATCTGGGTTCAAAGCTTCCCCTGGTTGTGCGAGGCGTCACTCCTGCCCTCCAACTGCTGATGGACAACGACAGGCTGAAGACACTGTATCAAAGAGGGCTTGGCTTTCCTGAAGCGAATCGCCATGTCGGAACTGTCGTCGCCCAAATTGCACACAGGTATCCGCGAATGCGCATCCTCGAGGTCGGCGCTGGAACCGGGGGCGCCACTCGGTCAGCACTGTCATATCTGCGATCGAATTGTGAAGAGTATGTCTTCACTGATGTCTCACCGGGTTTCTTCGAGGAGGCAGGGACCATGTTCGCGGAGTTCTCCACTGTAATGAAGTACGGGATACTCGATATTGAGCGCTCCCCAGCTGAACAGGGCTTTCAACCGCAGTCTTTCGACCTCATCATCGCCGCCAACGTACTTCACGCAACGAGATCACTTAGCCAGACTGTGCGGAATTGTCGCCAGTTATTGCGTCCTGGCGGATATCTGATACTGCTCGAGCTCACTAGCAGCGCACTGCGTATACGCTTCCTGTGCTCTGGGCTGCCAGGGTGGTGGCTTGGGCATGAAGATGGTCGTGCGTTGGGTCCGACAATTACTGAGGCGCAATGGGACGCTGTTCTCAGGGAGTGCCAATTCTCGGGCGTTGATCATGCCATCAGAGACTTTGAAGATGACTCAATGCATACGTATTCAGTTATGATCAGCCAAGCACTCGACGATACAGTCGACTTCTTACGAGAGCCGCTGAGACGGGGAGCTGGCCAAATGTCGGCAAAATGTGTCCACATCCCGAACCTGCTTGTTATTGGGGGTTCTACCCTTGCGACGTCAAAAACTGCTAGAACAATAAAGCAGATACTTACTCCATTCGGGCATGCGGCCACGATTGCCGATGGCCTTCTCGACATTCCACAAGTAGATTCACAGAGCGGATCCGCAGTGGTCTGCCTAGTCGATCTCGAAGAACCAGCTTTCAAACAGATGACACGAGAAACCTTTCTAGCCGTTCAGTCTGTGTTCAAAACACAGAAATACGTTCTATGGGCAACAAGGGGCCGTCTTCAAACACAGCCTTTGGCTAACTTGATAGTTGGCATGGGTCGAACCATAGCTCGAGAGCGACCCGATCTGCGGCTTCAATTCGTGGACTTTGACGATATCAATAGGGATTCACCGGAACGAGAAGCGGTAATGCTCGGTGAGACGTTGTTGAGAATGTTTTGTCTCGACGTTCCGAGTAATCAGAACGTTCTCTGGAGCAGTGAGACTGAAGTCGCCCTGATGAACGGCGGTAGCTACATTCCGAGACTCGTCCCAGATGATGACCTGAATGACCGATTCAACGCTACCAGGAGGCTCGTCACCCGAGATGTGTCGCCAAGTTCTCTTCCCGTATCGATAGTTCACAGGGACAAGGACATCTTCCTTCACGGTCCCATTGGGTACGCTCTCGATGCTGGATGTCTTCACGACGCGTCTGAGGTCCGGACACTCGCGTGCTCGATCCATCGCTTCACAACGGAGGGAGAAGATTGTTCATTCTACCTCGCGTTGGGCATATCTTCCATTTCTTCAAAGCCATGCGTCGTCATTTCCAGCAAGAACGCCTCAATCACCAACGCAGTCGCAGACGATATATTCGACCTTGCGATCCAGGACATGGAGTCCCCGCACTGGGTTCTTGAGGCCATCATCACGACAATACTTTGTCAAAGTTTCCTGCATGGGGTCACCGAGACTGTGTGGATCCATAATGCCAGCCTTGGCTTCTCGGGACTCATGTCAGGAATGATTGAGTCTGGAGGTCCATCACTCTTCTTCACATGTAGTGACAGCGAATCCGAGATGATCACAACGGGAAAAGCAGCGTACGTCCACCCACGAATAGCAAAGCGGGATCTTGAAGATATGATCCCTCACGGAGTTGAACGATTCATTGCCATGGATGATGGGGATTTGGAGGAGTTCATGCATCTTGTTCGTCGTTGTCTGAATGGAAAAGTGGAGATCCAACGAGGCTTTGGAGACACCAGCATCAACGCCATGATCACCCTGTCCTACAGCCTTACGGTACTCCGTAAGATCCTGAGTGGACCATTGCTATCCCTGGGTATTGTGAAGCTGTCCACCAACAACTCATTTGGGAGTGCCATCACCCCTGACTCGCTCGACAACCTGAAGGTATCGAGTCCAACAACAGTCTTAAACTGGGCATGCGCGCGGTCTGTGCCTGTTCGAGTCGCGCCGATCACTGAGCGCACATCCTTTTCAGGGAATAGGACCTACTTCTTCGTCGGTCTCACTGGAGAAGTCGGATTGTCCCTGTGTGAATGGATGACCGATCACGGCGCAAAACATTTTGCCATCTGCAGCCGAAATCCAAACATTGCGCCACAGTTGCTCCGCCATCTGGAGAACAAGGGCGCCATCATACGTATATTCTGCCTTGATATCACAGACAAACATAGTCTGACTAAGCTATATCAGGAGATTGTCTCATCGATGCCTCCCGTCGCTGGGGTCACCAGTGGTGCTCTAGTCCTGCGAGACATGCCATTTGATAGCATGACCTTCAGTGATTTTGAAGCGGTACTTGCTCCCAGAGTGGCAGGCAGCCAGAACCTCGATGACCTGTTCCATTCGACTGACTTGGATTTCTTTGTTCTCTTATCCTCTCTCTCTGGCGTCGTTGGCAACCCTTCTCAGTCAAATTACAATGCTTCAAACCTGTTCATGTCATCTTTGGTTGCCCAGAGGCGCCAAAGAGGCCTGGCCGCATCAGTTCTTGACGTTGGAATGCTGATAGGCTTCGGAAATCTTCACCAAAATCCTCTTGTCGGTACCAAAGTTGAGGCGCATTTTCGCAAGCAAGGATTCAATGCTCTCTCTGAACTCGACTTCCATATCATGTTCGCCGAGGCCATTGAATCTGGGAGAGCTGACTCTGGGCTGGACCATGAGCTCGTCACCGGTCTAGGACACCACATTGATACGGACTGGAGCGACACGCCTAGACTCTGGCATTACAGAATCCGAGATAAGGTCTCAGAAGTGGCGAATGAGAATTCTCAATCATGGGCGCCTGTTGACCTTCAAAGTGAGCTGAGGGAGGCTAGTGATGCCAATGAGGCTCGGTCACTGCTTGAGTCCGCCTTCAAGTCGAAGCTTGCATTACTCCTAGGTTCGCGACCAGAGGATCTCGACAGAGACTCGCCGCTTGTGACATTGGGTCTTGATTCACTAATTGCAGTTGAGATCCGATCGTGGTTCTTGAAGGTCTTGGATGCTGACGTCCCCATTATGAAAGTGTTAGGCGGAGCATCACTCTCTGGTATATGCCAGGGAGTTGTGGATAAGTTACCGTTGCCTCTCAGACCGTGGGTCGTGCAGAAGTATCTGCTGCCTCCAAACTGTGGCACAAAACAAACGAACGAGGATGCACAGGTGGTCTCAGTGATCTCTTCAGAGATTTCTTCTGGGGAGTCTTCCGGGGAGGAGAGCCTCTGGCAGGCCCCTGTCAATTCGTTTGAGGATACTGATAAATTGTCGGAGGCCACCTTCGAAATGGGTCACACTCAACTCCCACCAGAGCTTGTTGAAAGAACAGGTGATATGTCTCACGCGCAAGAACAACTGTTCTTTCTTCACGAGTATCTTGAGGACAAGTCAACATACAATGTCGCCTATTTTGGTCGCTTCCATGGTCGACTTGACATCCCGAGGCTGAAAGATGCATTGAAGAACGTCGCCATGCGGCACGAAAGCCTTCGAAGCACTTACTCACTGCAAAAGAACACAGGTCGCCCTGTACAATGTGTTCTATCTGAACCGCGGATCATTTTCGAGCACGCAATCGCACCCGGTGACGATGGTACCGGACAACCAACCCAAGAAGCCACCCATGACGACAAATTCGATATTGAGCATGGTGTTGTCCTGAAAGTGGTAGTCCAGTCAAACTCCTCATCTCTGCACGAAGTCTTGTTCGTTCACCACCACATTGCCCTTGACGGAATCAGTTGGGGTGTGTTCCTGGCCGACCTGGCACACGCATACTCGGGTGGCACATTGGGCCCACCCCCACAACAATCGTTGGACATGGCCAGGAAACTATCGATGAAGATGTCAGAGAACATGGACGCCGACCTAGAGTTCTGGGAGAAGGTTCACCAATGTCCTCCTAATCCTCTACCAGTATTCCCATTCGCCAAAACCAGGACCCGACTCAGCCTAGACAAGCTGAAGTATGTCAACTACAGCACGGATACAAAGCTTGCCCCCAGTATTTGCACCCTGGTCAAAGATTCGAGTCGCAAGCTTGGCGTCACTTCTTTCCAATTCTATCTGGCATGCGTGGCATCCTATCTTTCGCACTGTCTCCATGTCACTGATATGGTGATTGGTGTCGTAGATGCCAATAGGCCCGAGGCGAATGACGGCCAGACCATCGGCTATTTTCCGAACCTGCTGCCCTTGAGACTTCAGGCTCGTCCTGACGATTCATTCTCTGTGGTCGTGCAAAATGCCAGAGACAATGCGCTGGCTGCTCTGGGGCATTCGCTGACTCCCTTTGACACGATAGTCGATCATCTGGGTATTTCCAGGTCCAACAATCCTTCACATCCGCTGTTTCAAGTGGCTCTGAACTACCAAAAAGGCTTGTCAACCCAAACAAGTTTGGGTGATGATGGCAGGATCGAGTGGACAGGAGGTCTGCCGGCAGGGAATCCCTACGACCTGCTGGTAAACATCCATGAGACGCCAGATACGACTTTCATTTCTTTCGTAACTCAAAGTTATCTCTACGATGTGGGCGATGCCAAGCTGATGCTGGAATGGTTCGTCAACCAGCTCGAGATATTCGCTCAGGAACCCAAGATTCAGATCGTGAAGTCACACCTGACCAACGAAGAGGGCATCAGGCACGCTGCGAAGCTTGGGAGCGGCATTTGTACAACGGTCTTTTGGAGAGGCACGCTCATCGACCGCATCGGTGAGATGATGAAGCAATACCCAGACGATATCGCCGTCAAGGATGACAGCGGACGGGCCTTCACGTTCGCAGATGTGAAAGAGAGAACTTTCCAGATTGCGCGTCAACTCCAGGAAGCCGAAATCCCCAGCAATTCCTATGTAGCCATGTTACTCGATCCAATCGCAGATGCAATATGTTGTATCCTTGCGATCTGGCAATTGGGTCATGTATGGATTCCGCTCGATACGCGCAATCACCACAGCAGGCTCCTCAGCATAGTCACGGAAAGCAAACCGCGAGCCATACTTTGCAACATTGCCACCAGCCGCCAGGCCCATCAACTTGCATCGCCCAGGGTAACGCAAGTCATTGACATCAACAAAAGCAGCATCCACGTCTCCTCATTTGCGTGCCAAGCTATTGAACAGAACTTGAGCCGGACCGATCAGCCTGCTGCAATCTTGTACACCAGTGGATCTACGGGTGTACCCAAGGGCGTCATACTTTCCCATGAGGGCCTGGTGAACCAAATCTACGGTACCGTTCGCACGCTGGATTTGGGCAGGGAGATCACGCTCCAGCAAAGTCCTTTGGGGTTTGATTTAATGCTTGATCAAGTGTTCCTGGCCATTTGCAACGGAGGCACCGTTGTCATAGTCGGAAAAGAGGGTCGGGGCGACCCATTGCATATCGCCAATCTTATGGTCTCAGAAAGTGTCTCTCTAACACATTTTGTTCCGTCAGAATATCTTGCTCTACTAAACTACGGATTTCACGTTCTCCAACAAAGCAAATCGTGGCGTTATGCCATGTCAGGAGGCGAACGTCTGGGCCCAGAGGTCCGCAGAGGGTTTCGCAAACTTGATTGCCCCAAGACTCAGCTCGTCAATGTGTACGGGCCGGCTGAAATCACCATTGCTTGCGCCAGAGGAATTGCACCCTACCGCACTGAAGAGGATGTGCTGTCCGACTCTGACTGGCTGCGAACATCGCCAAATTATCGCGTGGACATCAGGGATGAGGCTTTCAACATCCTACCAGTGGGCTATCCGGGTGAGGTCTGCATCTCAGGCCCTGGTGTTGGTCTGGGATACCTCAACAGACCAGGCGAAACGAGCCAAAAGTTTCTGGAGATGGGGTGCGGCTCATCAACCAAAATCTACAAATCGGGGGATCTTGGAAGAATCCTTCAAAATGGAACTTTGAAGATACTCGGGCGCCTTGAAGGTGATATTCAAGTCAAAATTCGCGGCCATCGAGTTGAACTTGACGAGATCGCCAACGCGATTGTGCAGCAATCCGGTGGTGCGATCGTGAGCGCTGCTGTTTCCTTGAGGAGCAATGACTTGCTAGCCGCCTTCGCTGTTTTCGCCACAGATTTCGCTGATGAGAAGTCCGAATTTGCAGAGCATCTGAAGTCACATCTGCCTCTCCCGCTCTACATGTTGCCCGACTTCATCACGCCCTTAGACCGAATACCAACCACTTCCAATGGCAAGATCGATAGGAGAGCTATAGATGATATTCCCGTCCAGGCTATTCGAGAACACAGCATTCAAGCAACACAGACTCAGGGCCTCACACCCTGGGAGCAGTCGATCCGGGATGTCTGGGAAGAAGTGGTTGCAAGCCGTGCTGTAGCTGTCCCTCAGCGGCGCGCAATTGACTCTGGGTCCGACTTCTTTCAAGTCGGTGGTAATTCACTGCTGTTGATTAAGCTTCGGTCCATCTTGGCTACAGCATTCGGCGTGGAGATGTCCTTGTCTGAGCTTTTCCAGGTCAGTGTGCTCGGCGATATGGCGAGACTCGTGCGGAGTCGCCATGCGCAAGGCTCCGAGTCCAATTCAACGACGGCGTCCAATATCCACGTGAAAGAGATGGACTGGGGTATCGAAATCGCAGCTCTGGCAGATGGGCTTGAGGCACGAAGGAACGAATCACTGAGTCTCTCGGTCCCAAGTTGTCTGGCATCTGGGGAAGGCTTAACGGTCTTGTTGACCGGGGCGACTGGCTTCATCGGCAGACACGTGTTGGAGTATCTTGTGGGAGACCCAAGAATCAAACAAGTGCATTGCATCGCCATCCGGCCCTCCAGTTCGGGTGAGCCCAGGCATGTAAGCGTACAGAGTCCCAAGGTCATCGAGTACACAGGCGACCTCTCGGACCTTTCTGTTGGGCTCTCCGATGCGGAATTTGCGAACCTATCCAGCACAGTGGACGTCATCATCCATAACGGCGCCGAAGTTTCGCTGTTAAAAACCTACCAGTCTCTCCGCCGGCCTAACGTCGTCTCCACCCGCGTTCTTTGCCAACTCGCCCTTCCGCGGCGCCTCCCGGTGCACTTCGTCTCGACCGCCTCTGTGGCCAAGGTCGTTGAGACAAGCCTGCTGCGTGAGGTATCCGCGTCGTTTCGCTCGCCTACGCTGGGTAAAATAGACGGTTATGCAGCCTCGAAATGGGCGGGCGAGGTCCTTCTCGAGAGAATTACCGCGGATCATGGCCTTCCTACGTGGGTGCATAGGCTGGCCCATGTTGTGGGAGATGATGCGTCGGAGTTGGATGCAGTCGGCATGTTGTTTAAGCACTCGTTGCTACTCAAGAAGCTTCCGAGGATGGATCCGGCGCATATCAAGGGAGAGTGGGATTTCGTGATGGTGGATGACATTGCGAGGGATCTGGTCCAGGCGGCGGTCCAGTCGGCGGGTGGGAGGGACCATGCATGTCCCCAACAGCGCTCGGCAACAACTCAATTTGTTCATCATTGTAATGATGCGAAAGTGCCACACGAAAAGCTCCTAGACTGCCTCCAAAATATGGGACAATCTTTGATGCAAGAGGTCGACATGAAGGGATGGCTTACGGCAGCGGTGGACACGGGACTTCATCCGCTTGTGCGTGATTTCCTTGCTGGCTTTATAAGTGGTGATAGGCCGCTCATCTTGCCGATGGTCGCAAAGGGTGTCTCCTAGACCAGGACTTGATTTTGGTGTCCACCACAGAGCCTACTGCTGGCCCCTGGTGAACTTGGGGGGTCGGGGGTCGGGGGTCGGGGGGGGTTACTATCCCGGTGGAATATACCAACCCTAGGTTCCATGGCCTCTCGAACGTCTCTTGATGTGCATATTTCAGCCCCCTCGTTTATTTTGGCGTTCGAATCGACCTTTTCATTGGATAGATGGTTTCCTATTATTTCTTTCCCCCCCGGCGCTGGGGGCGGCGGAAGGGGAGGTTAGGTATATACTTTCTGTGGGGCCGGGGTTAATGCCAGTGCTCATTGCCCCAGAAGCTCAATATGCCCCGGAATACCGCCCAGGCAGTCCATTTCTTCGCCTTGCACATCGATCACACAGGCATCAGGATACAAGTCTTTATCGAGACTAAAGTTTAAGGTCTCGGAGGGCTAGGGTAGCATGTATATTCAAACTCCCATTGTAAAGGTGCAGCCACATAAGAAGTAAAACGCAGTATATTCTTTTATTTCTTTTATTTCTTTTATTTCTTTTATTTCTTTTATTTCTTTTATTTCTTTTATTTCTTTTATTTCTTTTATTTCTTTTATTTCTTATATTTCTTAT
>JALRMF010000599.1:0-20725 GCA_026120015.1 Dendrostoma leiphaemia
GCTTTAGTATATACTTATATTATTATAATAGTTATTCTTTTATTATAATTATTATTTTTTTAAAAATATCCTAAGATAAGTTTTAATTTAAAATATAATGCTAAACTTAACTTGTTAAAATATACTTTATCTGCTAGAGTTTATAGCTAGCTAGCAAGAGTGTTAGCTAGCTAGCATAATTATTAGCTAAATAGCAAAGATGCTAACTAATTATTTCTACTCTAACCTTTAAAATTATCTAAGTTTAACTAAGACAGTTATAATCTATAAATCTAATATAACTATAGCATTATTACATTAGATTTAACTATTTTGGCCAAAGAGATTGTACCTTTACTATAAAGACTATTCTAGTTACTTTATAACATATTTACACTGGAAAAGCTAGTCCCTTTGCCTCAAAGATGGTACATTAGTAGTCTTGGTAGATTGGTGTATGCACGCTATGGTATTCAAATACAATGTCTGTCATGACGGCATTCTGCTCAACTTCAAGATGCGGTATGATGATTAGACCTCTAAACGAAGAACGTGAGATTGTTGGACCATCACATGGTTGATGCTGTAACATATTCCAACGAGCCACTTGTCTTCAACAACAGCTGCGTTCGTAACGTTGAACGTCGGGATTGGAGCATGGATACAAGGAAGGAGAGGTCCAGCCTATATCCGGAAACGTTGTGGTGTGCTTGTGAAGACGAAGTGCAAATGACATTCACATCCCAACAACATTCTAACGTGTCCTGTCGAATTATGAGAAACGGAACTTCTAGGGAGACTGGTACGGCAGGCGTGGATGTCGAAGTACAGATCTTGGACTGTAGTTGACTCGACTCCGGATGACGACAAGAATTCGATTCCTGTGCTTATCAGATACATTCCCTGTGCCCATTGCCATATATCTTAGATTATACTCTAAGCTCAATTAAATAACTGCCAGAGTTATATACTCCCTTATTAGGTGCACTATTTCCTGTATAACAGGCCTTTTTTTTTAATTTTATTAATAAATATTTCGCTAGTTATAAAAAGCATTATCTTAAAAAATTTCAAGAATCCCAGGGTTAGGGTTAAGCCCAAGTTTACTTCTCATTATCTCGCTCAACTTAAGAAATCAAAATTTGAAAGAAATACCATTGAAATCAACGATCTTGGTTCTGAAGTTTTCCAGTTTTAAATCTCCTAAAATAAATTTATTTGACGGCGCACACAGGGAAAGAATCCGATAAGCACAGGAATCGAAAGCCTGTCGTCCGGATGAAGCCTCCCGTGCCTAGTCTCGAACATGGCGAGTGCCCTGTGTTGTGTATCAAATCAGTGTATAAGTTGCAAAGGACCAAAGGAAGTGTTATCCCACGAAGAGCAGACAAGGAAAGCAGTCACAGGACTCAGGAAGACATTTGGAAATTCAGAGGAGCTAGCGTTGCCCTCCGTGACAGCAAGTTGAGCAGACGCGTGGGACAGCTGCAGCGTGGGGCATGAATGAAATGGCCAGAAGTTGCCTCGGAGCGAGCAATGCGAATTGGCAAGGGGCGCGCTTCGCATTGTCCTCTCATGCGCCAAGCGTTATCAAAATCTGGAATAGACAAAGGTTTCGCCTCAACAGTGTGCAACATAAACTACCTAGGTACGCCTCACAGGTCCCTACGAGCTTCGAGATACCGTCGATCCGCTCCCCCCTCCAAGGAGAAGCCAGAATCGTTTTGCGCCTTGTTCTTAACAACGCACAACGCTCGCAGTAGCAGACGGGAGGGTGCAATCCATTGCCAAATTATGACGCGCACCCGACATCTGGAGGAGGCCAGCTGGCTCCGCTAAGGGATCGCTCAGGTCTTCTGGAGCCATGACAACGTCCCTGGTTGGGTCTCAACATCAACCTCCCTCCACCAAACAACCAGTCAAGCTGGGTTTGCGTTCGATCTGGGTCCTATTCGGCGGGCCTCCGAGGAAAGCCGAGGGCGCACACGCGAAGCCCTTCGGCTCGGTGGTCAATGTAAACCTCAGATTAAAATGCCCTAGGAAGAGTGGCCCCGTGAGGTTCAAAACGCGCGTACGCGAATCGATAGTCTCTGGATTGGGGTGTGGCTTGGCCTGCCTAGGGTTGGATGCAAATGGTTCGTAATCGGATCACCACGAATCAGCGTTTGAGTTATGTTCTTGAACCAGGCACAGGCCCTCCGAGGTTGTTCTGCTGTTCTTGGTCAGGACATCCTTGTCTCGCGTAGCGTTGGGAGAAGCAATCGTTGCCAAAGAGACCGGAATGGTTTAATCCACCTCTGGATGCTCGCAAGGACCAGCCAGACACGGGTCACGAGGCCTCGTGCATATCACGGGAACCTGTTCGTGCCACGGGGTCCTTTCGTGCAACGCTGGAAAGCTACAGCGCCATCGACGGAGTCCTCCTTTCCGCCCCGCCCTGGCGCCTCTGCCGTCCCCTTCAAGAAGGTATACTCAATGCGTACCCAAATCATTGGAGGAAATTCCCCGCTAATTGTCTGAGTAAGCCTTGCTACCCCATTTCCCCAGATTTTGCAACCCCAAGGCGTCCCCTTCTCATTGGCACGCTTGTTTTCGTACCTGACCATCATGGCAATCTCTCGCGCCTAAAGGAGACTAATTGCGGCATCCTTGCTATAGCCTACACCCCTTGACAGAAACTTTCATCTCTAGCAAAACGTGCGCGGTCGGGCGAGTACATTCGTATCCACAACTGTATTCGATTAATCACATCGGCATTGAGAACCGGAGCCGAGGTCCTCATGCAAATCATACACTATGTGACAATACCAGGTGGTTGGCAGGGATAAAGCAGGACTATTGCAAAACCTTCACACATAAGAGAATACGGCAGATTACAACGGACCTGGGCGGTGATTTGCTTCTGTCCGCGGGCGTATAAGCGCAGTGTTACTTTCATGCTTCCTCGGGTCAAATGTACACGCGCACCAGTCGACATGCCGCACGCGATGGTCAAGGGCATGTCAACAAATGACCACGACGAAGATGATAAAAAGACGACCGGCTGGACACACCACGCCGCTTGAGGTGTTCCCCTGATGTAGGTGTCTCACGCCCCATGGTCCTTTTGAGTTTCTCGTCGAGATTGCCCCGGACTCCAACATGATGTTCTCACGACTCAGCCTGGAACGCTCCCGCGTGGACGGACTCGCCCTGGGTCTCGTCGCCGCCAGCGGCTTCTTGTCCCTCGTCGCCGCCGGGCCCTGTGATCTGTACAGCTCGGGCGGGACGCCCTGCGTCGCGGCGCACAGCACCACCCGCGCCCTGTACAGCGCCTTCAGCGGTGCCCTCTACCAGGTGACGCGCGGCTCCGACGGCGCCACGACCACCATCGCGCCGCTGTCGGCCGGCGGCGTCGCCAACGCCGCCACCCAGGACACGTTCTGCGCCGGCACGACCTGCCTCATCTCCGTCATCTACGACCAGTCCGGCCGCGGCAACCACCTCACCCAGGCCCCGCCGGGCGGCTTCGACGGCCCGGACACCAATGGCTACGACAACCTGGCCAGCGCCACCGGCGCGCCCGTGACCCTGAACGGACAGAAGGCGTACGGCGTCTTCATCTCGCCCGGCACCGGCTACCGCAACGACGTCGCCAGCGGCACCGCCACGGGCGACGCGGCCCAGGGCATGTATGCGGTCCTCGACGGGACCCACTACAACGGCGCCTGCTGCTTCGACTACGGCAACGCCGAGACCAGCAACACCGACACGGGCGACGGCCACATGGAGGCCATCTACTACGGCGACTGCACCGTCTGGGGCACTGGTGCCGGCAGCGGTCCTTGGATCATGGCCGATCTGGAGAACGGCCTGTTCTCCGGCTCCAGCGCCGGGCAAAACACTGCCGACCCGTCCATCACCAACAGGTTCGAGACTGCCGTCGTCAAGGGCACCTCGAACCTCTGGGCGATCCGTGGCGGCAATGCTGCAAGCGGTGCGCTGTCGACCTACTTCAGCGGCGTGCGCCCAGCTGGCTACAACCCGATGGACAAGGAGGGTGCCATCATCCTTGGAATCGGCGGAGATAACAGCAATGGTGCCCAGGGTACCTTTTACGAGGGAGTCATGACCTCGGGCTATCCATCGTAAGCAGCCCACCCCACTTTTGTTCTAAACAAGGATGTAGAGGTCCGAACTTTTGGACTCCGAAAACATGCTGAGATATCATAATAGTGATGCTACGGAGAACTCGGTACAGGCCAACATCGTAGCCGCCAAGTATGCCACTACTTCGTTGACCAGCGGCCCGGCCTTCACGGTTGGTTCCTCCGTCTCGCTGCGGGTCACCACGGCCGGTTATGATACACGCTACATCGCACGTAAGTTTCCTCCCGGCACGAAAGCCCGTTCTTGGGCATCAAGGGGATTTCTAGAATCCAACAACTCGGGCGCCGTCCCAGGGGTACCATGATTCTAACACTATATGCAAAGACACCGGCACCACCGTCAACACGCAGGTGGTCACGTCGTCCAGCGCCACCGCCCTCAAGCAGCAGGCCAGCTGGACGGTCGTCGCGGGCCTGGCCAACAGCGCGTGCTACTCGTTCCGCTCCGTCGACACCTCCGGCAGCTACATACGGCACTACAACTTCGCGCTCCAGCTCCAGGCCAGCGACGGCTCCAAGCAGTTCAACGAGGACGCCACCTTCTGCCCCCAGACCGGCCTCAACGGCCAGGGCACTTCGATCCGCGCCTGGGGGTATCCTACGCGCTGGTTTAGGCACTACTCCAATGTCATGTACATCGCCAGCAACGGTGGTGTCGACACGTTTGACGCGACGGCGTCCTTCAACGACGACGTTAGCTTTGTTATGAGCACCGGCTTTGCTTAGGGGCTCGTTGGACAAGTGGAAGCCGAGGTGAGGGTACATGTACAAGTATTTAGATACAGTATCTTACCAGCTCCGGCACCGATCAGATCTTGGGCACTGCGCAACCTGCGAACCGGTGAAATGAACGTTGATTGCCATTGTAGACTCGTAGAAGAGCCAGTAACCGTCGTCTACAGCCTCGTCGTCTCTGACGTCGAAGCTGATGTGTATAGAGCTCAGCAGAGGGGTATTCTGTATATTGAGCACTTTTGTTGTCTTCAACAGTTACCTAGGTAGGACTGCGTGAACTGTCTGTTTAATAGTCTGAGGGGGCTGGAAGGAAAACACGGTCCGGGACGCCTGGCTTATGCCTACCTACGCAGGAATATCCATGGATAGAAGGGCGGATCACACGCCGCCCCGAATAACATTGGAAGATTCTCTACCGACCATCCTTTCTGGCTCAGCCGACACCATCACTTCGGACCCGCGGACCTGAACCTCACCGGCCTGGGAATCTGCAAAACTCAGGTTCCATAGCCAAATTCGACCTGTCCGTCACTTTTATGTTTTCATCCACTTCGATACTCGCAATCTCATCTCTGAATCGAGGCCTGACGCGAACCTCGCCATACACCAAGCTGTAGACAGCCGCTGAAACAAATTCGACTCCGAGACTTCAATTCTCTGCAGCAAGAATAGCGGTTGGCTCCCCGACCTTGATAACATATAAGAACAACATCTTGAGCGGTTCCGTGTCACTCATGTTCTGACTTGTCGTATGTTTCCTGATGCCGTGATCGACGAAGCTGTCCCCCTGGGTATACCTCTCGGCCTCGCCGCCCTCCCAGACGGACGTCACGTCGCCCTCCAGGACGTATCCCGTTGCCGCCACCGGATGCGTGTGCTCGGGGGCACCGGCGCCGGGCGGATACTCGACCAGGACCATGCGGGACTCCCAGCAAGCGGGGATGGGGATGGCTTGGAGCACGGTGCGTTTGAAGTCGGGCTTCGGCGGGGCTTGTGATTCAGACATTGTGATTTGAAGCCTTCAAGTGGGCTCCTCGGGCGTTTGTGTGTCGTGAGATGTGTAGTTGGGACTTGGGTGTGCGGTGGTAGCCACTGGTGTCTTGGCAAGCGTTCGTTAGGATACTGCAGTTGTAGGTGTCCAAGACTGTCGAGCGTGTTGTCCGCAGCTTCTACAACGCCCCAAGGGATGACAAGACGGTTAATATATGGAACAAAACAAGTTCATCTATGTAATGACTTGATTATAAACATGAGGATGCAGACCTCTTTCGCTCCAATGTGCTTCTAGTTGTTCCTACGCCCGTTAAACAGCATGGGCTCTTTCCTTGCCCTTTTGCTAAGGCACAATAAGCTTAGCGCGGCCCTTTTACCTGGGGCACGAATAGAACTTTTGTAACTTGTGCAGTGAACGGGCCGGGTAAACGCCGCCGACCCCGCGGAACAGGTTGATAAGATACCCTGCTTGGTGCTTCAGAGAGCGAACTACTCTAAGTGTTGGTACAGCCTTTCGGTACCCCTCGCCAACCGACACTAAGGCAAGTTGCTATGTTGTAAGGCACGGTTTACTGTGATTCTCTGATAAAACGTTGGGCCTATGACGCCGTTTCCACCGCACGGCATTTGTAAGCTGCGTTGGAAAGCGTCGTCAAGCGGCTCACATCTTTGACGACGACATGACAATACACTGCGAAATAGTTCCTAGGTAGGCTCATAGGAAGTTCAAGCGCCACAGTCCGACCGACTATGGTAAGAGCGGGAATGCTTTCATGCCTGCTTGCTTTATTATTCCACGTTCCCTGGCCATCGGTAGTTGCCAGCAAAAGCAACCTGGAACGACCGCATATATACTCAGGTATCGAAGAAAAATTGACAAATGCCCGATCGGGGCTTCCAGTGAGCTGCCACAATAACGTACTGATTCTAACTTGATGGGTCATTGCGGAATTGGCCGATTATCACCTGCGCGCAAACCGGGTAACGAGAGTCCGAGATTCCTCCTACGAGGAAATTCTGGCGGAGGTAATGCAAATGGCAGTTCATCAAGTACACGATTCGGACATATCAGGTTCGTTTGACCTGTACGTGTCTCAAGGTCATCCTGGCATTGCAATTTAGCGAGACACCTTGTGGCACGGCCAGGTGGTCCGTGCAGGGCCGCCAGCCAACGCCCACACCTATTTCCCACGGCCGTTGGTGGCCGTGGCCTAACCTCCTTCCTTCCTTCTAGCTAGGCGCAATACAATCAACCCTTTTGCCCTAACATACACCTAGCAACCGGGCTGCTCAGGCAGCGGAGCGGCAACTGGGTTTGTGGGGCGGCCGCTGACTAAGCGGGCCGGGAGGACTTATATGCCTTTCGTTTAGAAAGGTTGTATTTTAGTCTCCGACAGCGCGAGGAAAACGTCCGCCGGGAGACCCCTCAAATCCGGGGCTCTTATTGGTTAAAATATCGGATCTTTTCATTGGCGCTATAGAAACTATTGGGGATTGGTTGCAGCAGTATAGAAAAGTAGACCCTTCTTTAACTTCTCTAAGTCGCAGCTTATCGATAGTGATCAACTTTATTGGATTTAGGCTTTGAATAAATCTTAGGGGTAGAGTTATAAAAAGTTATTATTGAGTGCAGCGGCTTTTGGTTAATAGTATAATTTTATGGATTAATGGCTGTGGGAGAGAGGTTAAGCTAATTATAGATTAGCTAACGTATTGTTTAATTTAGCCTAGGCATTAGTTTAATAAGGCAGATAAGGAAAGCACGTTTGTATTCTGCTGCAGTTAAACTAGACTAGCCTAAGTATAGCTTTTTTTTTTTCTAATGCAACAATAATAACCAGCGTCACCGACGTATTTATTGAATGCAGCTAATAAATTTAAATTATATGCTTGCGCAGATGATTTGAATGTTTACTTTAGTTGTATAAAACGCGCTGTTTGTTTTTGGCGTTGCTTTCTCCTTCGTTTGCGCTGGTTGCTCGTTTATAAAATCGCAGATTAGCTCTCATTACAATAAACCCAAACATTATCCACTATAATAAGTCTTTTTTAACTTATCTCTTTAGAGTTAGTCAACTTTATTTATAATAAACTATTAGCGTAGGATCTCTTAGCGTTTTAGCAGATATATATAGATATTGGTGAAAAAACCTTAATATGCTTTCTTTAGAGGTTTTTTTAAACCTATCCTATTCTATGGGAGCATAAAAGCTTATTAAACCTAGTTACAATCTCACAGCATCCTATCTTTGGCCTTGCGATATAAAGATTTAATATTTATTCCAACCATTTAATTAAAATTAAAGATGCAATACTTTAGAAATAGCTAGAAAGAATAAATAAATGTGTTTCCCTAGCCGAAGATAGCGATAGTAACTAAGAGAATCAGCATTGCGAGGTTAATCTTTCTCTTTACTAAAGGGAAATATATCGCTAATGATACAAAGATTAAAAGGCTCTTTTTTAGTCTAGCTTAGACCTGCCTAGGTCTTTATATAGTTGAGATCTTATATAGCATCTTTAATGATTAAATCCTTAGTTAATTGCTCTTTGTATAGTTGGGATTTTGTGTAGCATTCTTAATAGCTAAATCTTTGGTTGATTGTAGATCAAAATTAGGATAGTTTTATTAGAGTTTTTTAAGTTTGAAACTTAGAAAAGCTATGTTTTTAATTTAAAGTTTCAGTTTTACGTTTCTTTATTTTAAATAATGTTATAATTGGATATAGTTTTTGTTTAAGATTAAATATAAAGCATTTTTGCTAAACGTTGCTAAATTAATAGTTTTAAAACCTTAAGAGTTAATACTTAGCGTTATGCCCTAAATGGAATATATCCCCATCTCTATATACGTCTTTGTCTATACTAGCCCAAGGTTTTACTTTCTCCTTATATTAAAATATATAATCACTTGCGTTTATTTCTATTATTTAGGTAGCTTTTATGCTAATGTTTCCTAAGGCGGATATAATCTGTTACTATGCTATAGTATTAATCTAGAGCTCTGTGGAAAAGAGATTTTTAATTTATTATATTTATTAGTAAAATGTAATTTAATACCTTGAAAAAAGAAGAAAGCACTGCCTTTAACTAGTTGCTTGCGTATTGCTGCGTTTTTTGTCTAAGCAACTAAACGTAACTGCTATCTGCCTTGCAAGTTATATAACTATAGATATAGCTTGTAAATGCAGTGTATTATAGTCTATACAATAAACGCTATTTCCCTAACGAAGGGTGCATATGCAAATTGTATATAAAATGCAAAAATGCATTGCTATAACTTTTGTTAGTTTTTATCTACTACTTTTTGTGCTTAAAAGCCGTTTTGGACTTGTGCTTAATATATTTAGGCATATTCGCTAAAAAAAATGATTATAGAATGTTAATAGACTTGCTGGGGCAATTGCCTAGTATATTTGCAGATGTTTTTTCTCCTTTTAGCTGATGGAAAGCAGAGCTTGACTTTGTAGGTATGCTAGTTGTAATATTTAAACTTAGGGCGTTTTCTAGGATAATTGCAACGCAGCTTTTCGCAAAGCGAAAAGCTGCTAAGTTATATTATAGTTTAATTTAGGAGAGGATTAAGCAGTTGCTTAAGGAATAATATTAAAAAATTAATTGACTCTTTGAGGAGCAAGAGTGTGTGAGTCAAGAGCTGTCTGAGATTTTGATTATACTCTTATTATTTTATATATTTAATATGGATTGATTTGTTAAAAATATTAGGCTAATAAACGTTACCTCTATATCAACGAATATACTAAGCACAAGGACTAAGACAATATAATTGAGCTAACTTAGGTATGTTAAAAAAAAATGTAATACTTTTCTAACCTTAATATCTATATTGTGCTTTATATTTATTAATAGTGTTTATAGCAAAAGTATTTAATTTTGCAACCCTTTTTGTAAGATTATCTAGCATATAACCTTTTAAAAATTCAGCTACCTTTAACGGCCTAATCAAAGCTATATCTTCCAAACGCTGCACTTAAGACAACTGCATATATATACTGATAAAATTATACTTTTGTAGCTTTTTAAAAACCTGCAACGTTGTTTTCCTATATAGCCCTAGCAGCGCCTTTCCTAAGGTTTATCCCTAGCTTTTATAGTTTATGATAATAAATGCTAGTATGCATAGTAATCCTTTGCAGAGAACCTTGATTTTACTGTTGGCGCGGTTGGTGTTTAAAAGGAGCAACTTTGTAAGTTTGTAGCTTGGGATTTTGAACTTTTTAGCTGGTAGCATAACCGTGTTAGGCGGTAGATGCGGAATACAAAGCCTGTGCGTGGCGGATGACTGTAAGAGGATGCCGCTCGGTGCTCCTACAAAGATAGAGAGTATGTCGCTCACTAGAATTTCCTTTAACCCAGGAGGGTGGAGGATACCAATAGTTATAAACTTGGCGCCGTTCACAACGTTAAGAGCTATATATTTATTTTTGTTAATTATAACCAGCATGCCTTTGATATAAGGAAATAGTCTAGGCATAGCAACTTTGCTGTTATCCTCCATAAGCATTATAGCTTTTTTCTCTGCCTTTAGTAGCGCTTTACCCTTTTAAGTATATTAGTTTATGTAAATTGATAGCTTGCGGCTAGTCTTTTTGCTAAAGAGAAGAGCTGTGTAGAGAGTTATATTCTATTAGTGTTGATTTAAAAACGTAATAGCCCTTCTTTTTTCCGTAAAATTAAGTTGCAAGTCTTGTTTATATAGCGCTTACACCTTTAAAGCATTTTGCAGTGTTTGCTTTTTTTCTTAAAGTCTGCGCAGTAGATTAAAAAGATATAAGTCTCTTTTAGCACGTTTCTGCTCGTTAAAGATAACAACGTATATAAACTTTTCTTAAAGCTTCTTCGCCTTGTTCTCTTTGCGCCTTTTTTTACTTGCAGTTAGCCTTAAATGCTCTGTCTCTTTTAATAATTTTGCTGCCTAAACTGGCTAAAACTAAAGGAAATCTCTTATAAATATAATAATAAGCAAGCTGCTAAATAGCTTATTGGGAAACCCTCGCAGCTCCTGCAATTAATCGTTTATTTTAGAAAGGTTATATAAACTAAGGAAGCTTACCTCATTGACGATAAAAACGTTATAGTAACGCTAACGCTTTTTGCTTTGTGTTAAAATCGGCATTTTAAAATCTTCCATTGATTTAGTTTTATTTTTGAAAGATAGCCCCAAGGCTAAATGCATTGTTATACCTCTAATAGCAGCAGCAGCCACTTTTAATATAGCTATAATAATAAGCTTATTAGATATATGTTTTGCTTTGAATACGTTTCTAAGAGCATAAATGATCTAAGTCTTCTTAGTGCCTCTTTGACCACCAATGTATTCTAGGTGTTGTTTTTTTGTATTTTAGGCCCTCTCATTTAAGAAAGTGCAGATAAGCCTTAATGTAATCTTTTATATTTAATTTAATGTTTTTTTTTTATTAATCACCTTTGCTACTTATTTAAAAGTGTTATTAGAGGCTATATTTAGCCAGATTTGCGGTTGTATAGTATTTTGGCTTAGATATGCTGTTTTATTGTTAAAACTCGTCTTGGCACTTGTATGCTTAGGTTCTTTTTTGTTACCCTTAATAACAAGCAACTTCTCTTTATTCAGCTGTAGTTATAACGCTTTTATTGTTTAAAAGTATTGTTTTGTAATAATGTAGTATATATTATATATTGGTAATTTGTCAGTAAACGTATAATTATGTTTAGCGTTGTTTATAAATTTAGAAGTATTGAGTTGAGCTAGCAGTTTTTAGAAGCATAAGGACTTATTTATAATGCTGCTGTCTTTGTATAAGCTGGAAACAGCATTGTAAAACGCGTGACGAATATTACTAGCATTAAATTCCCACTCTATGTTTAGCTTAATAGCATCTTTAGGTTTATTATACTTAACACTCTTATTACCTTTAAAACGGTTTGCCTATAGCTTTGCGTTCTGCTTAGCGTTTTTTATGCTTTTGTAAAATAACTAAATATTCTTAATAATAGCATAAATATAGCGTAGTAGTTATTTCTTAAATGTTGTTTATAGTTCTGTGGAATCCTGTCTAACAGCATCTATAAATTTCTCCCATAAAATAAACAGCGCGAGAAGAAGCACTGCTAATCTGTAGACTGTTAGCATTACTTTGTATTTATAGTAGTCTCTGTCCTTTGGTCTATAGCAAACCAAGGTTTCAATGTCTTTTTATAGTGACTTTACTTAAAGAGAATCTTAGTTATACCTTTTGTAAAATCTGTCCTGCGTTTTAAATCTGTCGTTGTCTAGAATATTGTTTAAGATAGAAACAGCTTTTGTCTCCTTTGCAATTATCTCTTATATTTATAACTCTTTATCTAGTAAAAAGGAATTAAATGAAATAAACTGCGGCTAGTTTAACTGCACACTTTTCTTAATCCTCTATATCTGTATAATTAACATGTATTTATAAAAGCAGAAGCCCTAGAGAAGATGACTGTAATGTGCATATGCTAATAGCAAGGACAAATATCGCCCTTAGGCGTTGAACCCCGTTGTTTCAGCAGGTTTATTAAACTCTACCTCTAGGCCTACCATCTTACGTAATCTATTCCAACGCTAAAAGACCGCCTAATATAGTATGTTAAGGTAAATACTGCGCTAAATCTTTTGGCTGCTGTAGCTGTTTTTATAACTAAAAAGGTTGCTGTAAACCTTGATCGCTGATAACTCTTGACTTATAAAGATCTGGTTAGCTATGCGCGCGAGAAACTGCCGTGTTTTATTGTTTTATTGTGCTGCTTTCTCTGTCGGTGCTTTGTCTGCAGCAGCATTTTAACATGGCTAATATTTGCTGCCTTTTATAAGCTTGCTTAAAAAAAATGCGTGTTTCTATAGTGGCGTATTAAGCTTAGTTGCATAATTTATTGCATAGTAAATTATCAATAACCTAGCTAAATTAGTTAGCAAAAACGTAGTGTTTATATTATAGCGCATTGACACCGCTAACGCAGAATAGTAACGATAAACCTGCTCGTGGTTTCGTTAAATGTGAAAGAGACCTTCGCTGGTGAATTTAGTTTTTTTGCATAGTGTCTATGGGGCTTTAAAGCAATATAGGTGCTGGGTTTTTGACTTAGCGTGGTCTTAGAAGCTGTACTTTGTGTAGGTAGCTTTATAGCTATGCTTTTAGCAGCGATATGCTATTAAATTTACTTTATTGTTAAATGCTTTATTAAGCTTTTAAAGATCTTTAATTAAATGCTTAATGTTTTTGAAAACGTTATCATTAGATTAATACGCTCTGGCTTTATTTTTATTATAATACTATAAAGCAAAGTTAGTTTATTTATTAGGTAAAGTTAAAAAACTTGCTAAGTAATATAATATATACCTTGCTAAAGATAAAATTAATATATGTATATATATTGTTTGCATATCTGTGATTCTCTGGCTTTTTAACATCTTTAAATAAGTTAGGCAGTTTAATATTTGTATGTAGCCAGAGGAATTTATAGAGGTATAGGGCGCTACGCTGGTTAGTTTCTATATACCTAAAATAGCAAAATACTTTCCTAAAAATAGAATTATTGCTTATGGAGACAAGGTGCTTGAAAAATAAGTCTAACTCTCAATAGAAAAACATTACTAAATTAACCAGATTTTGCACTAAGTGCTATATATAACTAATATTAGCATAAAATTTGTGCATTAGCTCTTTGGCGATTTGTTTGTCTGCTATTTAATAAGCTGAGAGCTTTATATTTACCTTGTTAGTTAAATTATTGAAATTAATTGTAAACTATATACAAGGCATTCTATGCTTTAGGCATAGAAATATAATTTTTTTTTAATAGTAAAGTTGCTTTTTATTTAATATATGTTGTTGCTGTTTAAAAGCTGTTATTTGCTAGAGCAGATAGGCAATGTTTTTGTTCGTTGTCGTTTTTATAGTATAATATTCCTTAATAGCTTTCTCAACGTCCTTTGTTGTAATTATATTCAAAATTGCTTCCATTTGTAGAAAGGAAGCGTTCCTTATTTAAATGTTACTAATCCTCCTATTCTCTAAGCAAACCAATATATTAAAAATCATAAATAGAAACATTGGGTGTATAGTAAATTATAAACCTATGCATTTATTAATATAATTAAACAAATATTATAATATATAAATTAGTTTCTACCATGTCTTTATAGTACAAAAGTACATTATTTTTAAAGAGGGAAAGAGTTTTAATCTAATCAATCGCTAGTGTTTGGCTTTTATAACTGAAAACCTGCCTCTCTTTTATTAATGCCTGTGCTGTTAAGCGGCTTTAAGTTACCTTAGCTTTAAAGAAACAAATAAAGAAACGTCTTAGGAAAAAAATCTAGATTGTTAGAGTTGGCAAAGTTTTTACCTTTGCGGTAGATAAAGTAAAGCTCTGCTTTGTTATTATAAAGGCAAAATCTCGACGCTGTATTGCACGGTTTCTAGCTTTGAACGCGTCTACCAGTCTCTAGTGTTGCTGCATGAACTGCTTTTAAATGCTCTTTTAAACTGTGCTCTGCCTTTTTATTAATATTTAAAAAACCCGTTGATATTCTTTCTAAGATCTTTTTCTTAATATTCTAAATATTTATCTCTTTAGGGTTTTGGCGTTTTGGCTGTATACTATTAAGCTTACTATTGCTTTTGGCTTTTATCCCAGCGATAGCTGCCTTTTGAAGTTGCAAATGTGTAAAAACCTTTTATATATTTTAAACGGGCTTATTAGGACGGCTATGCTTTGCAGCTGGTACGTAGTGACCAGCGCTGATTTCATCTTCTGGATGCAACTCGTACGGAATCATCTGTTCCATCAGACCCGTGGCGACCTCTGAACCTAGATACTACTCTCCCTAGCTTTGCAAGTTCTCTTCAGAGATAGTAATATTTCTATAAAGAGGGTTCTACCTCTTTAGCTAGACTAGCGCATATTTAAGCCTGTTTAGGTTAATAGAAAGCATAAAGCCCAAATTAGATGTAATAGATTGTTGAGGACTAATAAAATAAATATATATTTTTTCAAGCTCTTTAACTAGCGGATGTGGAAGGATGTAAGTTGTAAAGCTTTAAATATTGTTTGGAAAAGCAGTGATATATCCCTTCTTTAATTTGCGATAATAACCGCTTGTGCACTTCTCCATATTAATAGTAAACTTAGTAATTTAACTATAAGACGTATAGATGCTAATAAAATGTTTCTCTAGCGGTGATAGGTTGTTTAATTTTTCTAAATACTAATGAACATAATCTAATGCTAGATTGTTTATACGGCAGGCGTTTAGCAATTTTTTTTTTTTTATAAATGACTTGCATTTAACGCAGATGGGAATAGATTTAAATCTATTTTTGGGGAAATATTGCAAATAAAGGAAATGTAATTTATTCTGCATAGGAATCTAATATTTTACTTATAAATATATTACCTTAAAATCCCGCTATATATAAAGCTTTAGCTCTTTTGAACTCTTTTGCAAATAGTATATTTTGCAGTAATCTATGGCCAAAGCATTATCGTTGTGTATATTCTCTTAAAAAAGTTTTACCTTTTATAACGCAATATCTTTTTTTACTACTTAATATTATTTACAATTTCTTAAGGCTTTTAGCCTTTAGTTATAACTTTGATTTATCTTTTTTTTCTTTTGTTAAATTATTTTGATTTTTGCTTGTTTTGTTAGGGAAATAGAAGTGTTATCTGTAGAATCTGCAATATTATCTAACTTAGAAGCAACTAAAGAAAATCTATCCTTTAAGCTTTTAATTAATTTGAAATGCGCATTTGTAAAATAGCCATTGTAGCGCTTTGCTTTTAACGGCTGACTATTAAAATCTTGTTATCTTATTTTCTTTAAATTGAAATTGTGGCTAATGATAGCAGATGGATTTTTGCATGTTGTTGACTGAGGTATTGATTGTAATATATGTTAAATCTTGTTTTCGTTTGTATTTTTATGTATTAAACGTTTTCTCCGCCCTTTTTAAGAAGATAAACAAATTATTTTAAAGGTAGTTTAAATGTCTTTAATATAGATTCTATTAAGTTAAAATTATAAAATCATTATATATAAAGCGTTATTTTATAAGTTATAATATTATTTATTTCTTTATAGTATCTGTTTATTTAGGTAAACTTTAAACGTATTACTCTTTACCCTACCCCCTTTTCTTTACTCTACCCCCCCCCTGTAAAAGGCTAACCTCTCGCCTTAAGAGGAAGAATTAATGATATAACATCTTAACTATTATAAGACCACTAATATCTTATAATCCTAAGTGTTTCTCTTCTTAAAATTATCATTATCTTTTAGTTTCTCTATTTGTCTATAACCATACTATATATTAGCTATTAATATATTATTATTATTTAAATGATAAGTTTATTGTAAAATTATAATTAATCTTTTAGAATCCACTTTAAATATAAACCTGGCTATTATATAGGCACGTTTTAAACTTTCTTATAAAAAACTGTTTTTTATATTAATTATAGCATACTTAAACTAAAAACGTTTTATTATGATTTAAGTAGCATATTTGTTGCAAAAGTATAATTAACCTTTTATATCTAACTTTAAATAAAAACCTGGTTTTTTGCATAAGCATGTTTTAAACTCTCTTATTATAAGCTTTGTGTAATATTATTATATATAATAATATCTTCTTTTCTGCTACGTTAGGAAAAGGAGCACTTTTCTTCTTTTTATCTAGGTATTTCAGGTTTTGGGCTTACTGCCTTTTTTATTTTAAAATATACTGTACCTTATGAGATATATTTCACTATGGTTTTCCCTCTTTAATCTCTTGTGTCTTGTACTACTTTATTTAAAAAATATTAACCTATTACTTTTCTACTAATTTAATGTTTATTATAAGCTTGCTTTGTGACGCTGAAAAAAACTACTTTAAGGCTTACTGGCCCAATGCTAGACTAAACCTTCCTAACTTATATTTAACTCCCTTTACTTTAGTGGCAATTAGCAAGATTGTTGATTTAAAGACTGGTATTTTTAAGGGAGAGCAAATCTTTAAAAACTATACTTAGTATAGTTAGATCTAGATTTTAATCTTTTTACTAGATTAGCTGATAATGGACTTTAATAATATGCTAGATAAACTTTATAATAATTGTTTATTTTTAAACGTTTTTAGCTTTGCTAAAGAAAATAACGACTTTTTTGACGAGTGGCTTAACAGATACTTCTATATCGTTTATAAACCCTACTTTAGCTTTGTTTCTTATAGTCTCTCTCCTGCAGATAACGATGCGGAAATATAATTTAAGCGACTTGCGTTTCTTTAAGACGATGCTCTCGTACGGTATGATAAATTCAAATCCCAGTCAACACATTAGTTAGTTTCTTATAATATTGTCCAGGATTTTAGGTTACAGTTATAATGGCCCTCCTAAAGGGTTTTATAATTTACTATTTGTTATAATGAGCGGCTTTATTAATATTGAAAAGTTTCTACTTTTTAATAACCCCTTTGTTAGTTTTAACAATATTACCAAAAAGTTGTCGGCAGTCTTTAAGCTTTGGATGAAATTTTTATTAGTTAGCAAAAATACTATACTAGAGACTGGATAGTTTGCTAACTATGTTTACGCTATATTGCCTAATACTAAAAAACATAAGCACGATAAATACAATGGCTATAATAAAACCTAGACTTCTTTTTGAAAGCATAGCAAATATGCATATCTTACTAGCTATATGTATGGTTTTTGTTGTAAAAATGCTATATTTGCTTCTAACGCCATTAAAAATCTACTTAAATTTGTTCCTCTGGTTGAAATTTTAAATATTGAGTAGCCCTTTTTCGGCCCTGGGCAGCGCCTAATCTCCTAAAGCACTATTGTTACTTTGTTGAGAGCGATTTCCTTGTTTTAAAAGACTAGCAAATATGTTTTTGATCTGTTCTAATATGTAACTGCAAGCACTAAAGACCCAATAACACTATTTAAATTAAATATAATCATTGACATTCTTTATTATAAATTATAGTAATAATAGTAGGTACCTAATCCCTATAAACTCCCACTATAGTTTATAATCTTACTGCTGTTAATAATAAGTTATAAGCCTTTTTTTTTAAAAGCAAGGAATTAGCCTATTTGCAGAGGATTAATGAGGATAGTGACATAACTACGCTAACCCCGCCTTTTAAGAAAAGTGGTTTTTTAGCGCATAAAGACTTGACTGCTTTTTATAATCTTGCAAAACTATTGTCTAAGCATTAAAAGACCTTTAATGATATAGAAGTTATTTATAACAGCGATGGTGCTTTTGCTTAATCTCTAGCAAAGCGCTTGAAAAGAAGTTTTAGTTGTTTAAAAAAGTTCTAGATCTAGTAAAAATCAAAATATATTTAGCTATACTATCTCTACCCTATAAGTATTAGGTTTATAGTTTCTATCTAATCTTAATATTGCTTATTAATTTTGTTTCTAATGATAAGTAAAATTTGTTTTTTATATAAGCAAATTATTTGATTATTTGCTATATATCAACTGGTTTATTGCAGACCGCTAGGATTTGATTATAGCTATATTAATAATTTATTTGCTTTCTATTACTTTTATATTATTTTTTATTTTAGTATTATTTTATATATAGGATAGCATTAGAACGTTGGTCTATAGCAGACTACCAAAACTATACTAATGTGAAATAATCACTTTCTATTCTATATAAATGCTGCAATTAATATAATAGTTATAAAAATATAAACTCTTTTAGTGTAGAACTAAATTATATATTACTTTATTTTTGCTATTCTGTCGAATATAGCTAAAAAATCTCTATTTCTTCTATGCAGCAGACTTAAAGATAATAATAGTCTACTATTAAGAAGGCAGTATTTTAAATCTAAAGTCTCTATTATAAGCTCGTTTTGTATCTTAGATATTAGCGAGAACCAAGATCCGTATCTGGGTCGAAGAGCCATAGGGTCTAACTCAATTCCTTGCAACGTGCTCCTGTGGCGCACGAGAAACCGTATGAGATCATCTTCTCGACATTCCACATCGCTCAGTCGCAACGTACGAAGCTTTGGTATATATAGGAGCGACAACAGATGTGATATCCGTACAGCTTGATCCAGCGGATAAATAGAAAGACTTAGCGCTGAAAGTCTAGGGAACAGGCCTAGAAACTTAATAAGACAACGTTCCCATGTATTGTTGGCAGGATTATTGCGCTTTGCATTTTATAGCTTTGTGCTGATGGCTAAGCTTAACGTAGAGACCTAAGTGAGCTTTGATTTTATATTTGTTGTTGTTGCCCTCTTTATAATTAATATGTCTAGGCTAATATAGCTGCTATAGAAGCTGCCTAACCCAAATTTAATGGTGATGGCCTTTATTGGTGAATTAATTGAAATAAGTGTAGTAAAGATAGCGTTAATGATGTGTTGTATATAAGAAATAGTTTAATTTTCTACGGCGTTTAAAGCTTTTATTTAAGAAGGCAAAATATCGGCATGCTTGATATGTTTGATTATTTTTAACGCTATGGGTTGAAAGTTATCGTCTAAGACAACCGTAGAATAATTTGAAAGGTTTTATAACGCCTTTATTAGGCATAGTATACCAAGGCTGGAACAGAGAAAATCAAGTTGATTTTTGTATTGTTGATGGTATTTCTTAATATTTATAGGATAACGTTGAATTAAACAATAATCTTAAGGATTATTTTCCGTAGGCATGCAATTAGTATTAAAAATTTGTCTCTGAGCATTAGCATATATTATATGCATAACATTGTCTATATAGACTTTTAAAGTTTATACTGTGGGGCTAAACTTAGTATGCTGTGAGATTTAAACTAAACTCTATAAGCTGTTTTGCTTTTATATAACAAAGTAAACTGCAAAAAACCTCTGCAAAAAGCAGGCAGATATCTTTTGCTAGATTTTTTTATACGTTGCTTAGAATGCTAAGACGCTATTGTTGGGCAGTAAGTTACTTATAACGTTGATCACTTCTAAAGGCAAATATAAAAGAGGGCTTATAGTAGGCAATATAGTTTAGCAACTATTTATGAATCTAAAATTAATAGCTAAGAAGATCTGCTAATATAAAAAAAATATACAGTAATAACACACAATATATAATGCGTATAAATCTATAAAGTGGAATATATTATAAAAACTACTTATATTACTATATTAACTCTTAATGCTTTTTGCAAAAATAAAGTTAAAATATGCAATACTTTGTTAAGCATTACGTAACACTACCGCTATTTTGACTTATCTTTCGATTTGAATTTATCCATGCGATAAAGCTGTCTTTTAGCATTTATTTTCCGGCCTGCAGTCTCTAAACCACTGTGCCTACTGCTGCTTAATTCTAAACGAAAGGTATATTTAGCAGCCGGCTTGCCGGCGTTCCCCAGTAGCTAAATATAGACCAATAATGCGTCCACTAGTTTTACTACCATAGCAACATCAGAGTCTATACCCCCCCCCCACCCTTTGTTTTTTCCCATTAGTAACCATTAGAAACCATTAACTATCGTCGCCCGTTTCAAATACCTCTCTTTGTCTAATAATCCTATGCAAGGGCAACTATTACCTTAAACTCTTAACTTGTAGTTAAAACTTAATATTAACTAACGCAATACCTAACGCAAGCTCTTAAGCCATTAGCAAGCACTATACCTAAAACCATTAGCAAAACTACGCGCGCAGCCCTTTATATTAAGATTTTATTAACTTAATATCTCTTATCCCTTTTTTAATACGTTACCTTTAAAGAAATTTAACCTATTAGTATTATAACGTTATAATAGCCCTAAATACTCTAAGCTTAATTGCATTAAATACTTTTGCTATATAATTTATAATTATTAATAATAATTATAAAGTATT